>CAUYRT010087384.1:0-21654 GCA_963574885.1 Lepilemur ruficaudatus | reverse complement strand
AGCCTAGCTCACAGCAACCTCAAACTCCTGGGCTCAAACGATCCTCCTACCTCAACCTCTCGAGTAGCTGGGACTACAGGCTCATGCCACCACACCAGCTAATTTTTCTATCTTTAGTAGAGACAGGGTCTCGCTCTTGCTTAGGCTGGTCTCGAACTCCTGAGCTCAAGCAATACTCCCGCCTCAGCCTTCCTGCTAGGATTACAGGTGTGAGCCATGGAGCCTGGACTTGTACATGTAAATTCTTATTTTATTTTATTTTATTTTATTATTTTTTTATTTTTTTTGAGACAGAGTCTCGCTCTGTTGCCCGGGCTAGAGTGAGTGCTGTGGCATCAGCCTAGCTCACAGCAACCTCAAACTCCTGGGCTCAAGCGATCCTTCTGCCTCAGCCTCCCAAGTAGCTGGGACTACAGGCATGTGCCACCATGCCCGGCTAATTTTTTCTCTATATTTTTAGTTGGCCAATTAATTTCTTTCTATTTTTAGTAGAGACGGGGTCTCGCTTTTGCTCAGACTGGTTTCGAACTCCTGACCTTGAGCAATCCACCCGCCTCAGCCTCCCAGAGTGCTAGGATTACAGGTGTGAACCACTTCGCCCGGCCGTACATGTAAATTCTTAATACAGCCACCTGGCACACAGTAAATGTCAGCTCAGTAAACAGCAGTTATTATTTTATTTTCAAGACCTCAGCTCCTCTAGCCTCTATTCTTTGTTACTCCCAAAATCACTTCCCATTTATCTATCTCTGTCTTACTCCATTCTAGGACACTGATGATATTAGGCCACATTTGGCTCATTCACCTATGATATGTTCTACAGCATTAGCATTGAACATATCTTAAAATATCTTCTGAATTCAAAATTATTTTATCCTTAAAATAGTTTTAGAATTACATATATCTTGTTACAGTTTTAGTAGTTCTTTGGAAACAATCCATAATATAGTTCTTTGTAATATTTTTCGTTATATTTTTTCTAGTTTCTTTCTACAAGCATGTTTTACTTTTCTAAAATACAGGTTTTAGTTTTTAATATAATATGTAAAAGATGGGGTATAGAAGAGGATCTTGGGCCCTGAGTTAATTTAATAGCTTATGGAGTAGGAGGAGACACTAAGAACCCACAGGAAAATAAAAAACTAAACCCTTTAGAGGAGGCTAATTTGATAATATCTACCAAATCCTATTATGTTTAAAATACTTTAACTGCCAATTATCCATCTCTAGGTATCCATACAACAAATCTATTTACATGTATGCATAAAAATTGGGTAAAAGTGGAGTGATGGCTCATGCCTATAATCCTAGCACTCTGGGAGACTGAGGTGGGAGGATTGCCTGCAGCCAGGAGTTCGAGGCCACCCTAAGCAAGAGCAAGATTCATGTCTACTAAAAGTAGAAAAATTGTTGGGACGTGGTGGTACACACCTGTAGTCCCAGCTATTCTGGAGGCTAAGGCAGGAGGATTGCTGGAGCGCAGGAGTTTGAAGTTGCAGTGAGCTATAATGATGCCACTCTACTCTAGCTGGGGTGACAGAGGAAGACCCTGTCTCAAAAAAAAACCCCAAAAAAACAGAAAGAAAAAAAAATTAGATAAAAGCATGTTCAGGCCAGGCGTAGTGGCTCACGCCTATAATCCTAGCACTCTGGGAGGCTGAGGCAGGAGGATCGCTCAAGGTCAGGAGTTTGAAACGAGCCTGAGCAAGAATGAGACCCCATCTCTACTAAAAATAGAAAGAAATTAATTGGCCAACTAAAAATATATAGAAAAATTAGCCGGACATGGTGGCGCATGCCTGTAGTCCCAGCTACTTGGGAGGCTGAAGCAGGAGGATCGCTTGAGCTCAGGAGTTTGAGGTTGCTGTGAGCTAGGCTAATGCCACGGCACTCTAGCCCGGGCAACAGAGTTGAGACTGTCTCAAAAAAAAAAAAAGGCATGTTTATAGTGATATTGTATATAATATTAAAGACTGCAAGAAATTAAATATCCATCAGTAAATGACTGTTTTAATAAATTATATATGATTATATAATAAAATACTATACATTTCTTTAAAAGAATGAGATTGACTTATTAAACGTGGAAAAACGTCCAAGATAAAATGATACATGGGGAAAAAAGCAAAAAGCAGAATAATATGTATAATTCTGTGTTTGTACGCATGTGTGCTTCTTTAAGGGCAGCTACAATACGTCAATGTTTGCATATGTAAGGAAAATTTTTAGAAATATTAATCGTAATCATCTCTGGAAGTAGGATGATGAGAATGAAAAGGGTGACTTTTATTTTACCTTTCTGAATTTTCGGAAAAAAATAATTCAATCATTCATGTTACTTTTATTATTTAAAAAAACTAGTCAAAAAAATAAAATGTTTAAAGACATAGAGTGGGAACTAAATGGTTAAATGTTTTGTAAAGTGTGTTGGATGTGAAAAGTGATCTATAAATGCCTATTATTTTTATTAAACAATAGAGCGTGGGGCTTTTGTAACCCGAAGAAAGCAGCATTTCAACATCTCTTCCTACAGGAGCATATGGTGGTTAAGACAGTGGAGGGATGAATGCCTTAGAGATCACCTCTTGTGGAGTTGATTTGCAGATCTTTTCAGTATTCTCCATTGCTCTTATGTAGAAAGTTCCACAGAAAGGACTATAAAGTCTCAGTGACATTGTTCAATCCAGGTTTAAAACTGTTGTCAGATATTCCTTCCAAATAAAAAACTATTAGCCACATGGTAATTGGAAAACATGATTGCTTTTAACAGCTTTTGTTTACAGAGTTTGGTTTATTATATGAAGAGTGTCTTTTACTAAGTGTAATGAGATACTTCTTGGTGCTGTCTGGGCAATAAATTTGAAAATTCAGGTATTATTTTGTGAGTATTATCCTAGCGGCTTTCAAATTCACAGGAGACAGAATGTTGTGTTCCTCCAAGCAACAGGCTTTTGGTTTATAACTCTTAAGTGTTGGTTTTCTCTCTTTTGACACTCAAGGGATTAATTTACTATTTCTCTAGATCAAACCTTTAGAGAAAACATAAAAATACAAATAGGCCCTCTCGTATCATCTAGGGTTTGATCTAGGTGATAGGTGATCTATCATCAGACTGGGGTTTTTGGTTTTTGGGGGGTTTTTTTGCATATTTTGCTTGTTTATTGTCATGACATCTTGTTCATTTTGGATAAAATGTTGGAAGTTTTCAGACTACAAATGATGTAAAACTTTTCACTTGTTCTCAAGTACGTTCATGACCACTAACCTAACACAGAATTTAGACTATCTGTCTAAATGTACACATCTCTCCTATTTATTTTCACCTAAATGGAATTTATCTTCCCAAATTAACTAACCTTATGTTTTAGGTTCATTTATTTTATTATGTTCAGAAACATAAATTAATAAGTGTTTTTTCCTAAAAAAATACATTTATATAAATTTAAAAATACAATTGGTCTGTGGAATGAAGGAAAAAATAAACATAAGATACTTAAAAAAAAGAAAATTTAAAAATACAGTTTTCCCTGGGTCTTTGGGTCTTCATTGAAGGCTCCTATATAACTAGATATTTTTTAAGTAGTTATATAAGTTAATGCTATTATTTGAAAGCTTAAAAAATTTAAAAATCAGGCCGGGCCTGGTGGCTCATGCTTGTAATCCCAGCATTCTTGGAGGCCCAGCCGGGTGGATCACTCAAGGTCAGGAGTTCAAAACCAGCCTGAGCAAAAGCGAGACCCTGTCTCTACTAAAAAATACAAAGAAATTAATTGGCCAACTAAAAATATATATATATAGAAAAAAAAATTAGCCAGGCATAGTGGCACATGCCTGTAGTCCCAGCTACTTGGGAGGCTGAAGCAGGAGGATTGCTTGAGCTCAGGAGTTTGAGGTTGCTGTGAGCTAGGCTGACGCCATGGCACTCTAGCACAGGCAACAGAGTAAGACTGTCTCAAAAAAAAAAAAAATTTAAAAATTGAGTAAGCACTGCAGAACTCACATTATTTACAGATTGCAATAGTGAATTAATGTAATTAACTACGTGGCAAACAATAGTAATAAAGACTTCCTGGATGAAATGGTGGTACATAGGGGAAGTTTGTATGTATTTTAATTTTTATTCATTGGTAATAAATGAATAATAAAACGAATACAACTAGCTTTCTATTACTCAAATCTGGTCAATTTATAGATGATGATGATAATGCAAATTTCATGTTGTCTTATTCACAGAGCACTTTTGTCCAAGGATTTTTAATAAGCCTGTGAGGTAAACATTACCATCCCTAGTTTAAAGAAATCAGGGTGGGACAGATGAGGATTTGCCCATGGACAAAATGGCTGATAGAATTTGGGTTTTTTTGTTTGTTTTGTTTTGTTTTGTTTTGTTTTGTTTTTGAGACAGAGTCTTACTCTGTCCCAGGGCTGGAGTGCCAGGGCATCGGCCTAGCTCACAGCAACCTCAAACTCATGGGCTCAAGTGATCCTCCTGCCTCAGCCTCCTGAGTAGCTGGGACTACAGGCACGTACCACCACACCTGGCTAATTTTTTCTATATTTAGTAGAGATGGGGTCTCAGTCTTGCTCAGGCTGGTCTTGAACTCCTATTAAATTTATATCAGAGGTATTGCCACTTTTTAATGTTGCCTACTTTTGCCATTTTTAGATTTATGGAAAAGAGCCTAGTGGATCATCATTTTCATTTTCTTCCTCTTTTTTTTTTTTTTTTTGGAGACGGGGTCTCACTCTGCTATCACCCAGGCTGTGTAGAGTGGTACAATCATAGGTCATTGTAACCTCTGACTCCTGAGCCCAAGTAATCCTCCCGCCTCAGCTTTCCAAGTAGTTGTGACTACAGGCACCATCATGCTTGGCTAATTTTTTTTTTTTGAGACAGAGTCTAACTCTGTTGCCCGGACTAGAGTGCTGTGGCGTCAGCCTAGCTCACAGCAACCTCAAACTCCTGGGCTCAAGCAATCCTCTTGCCTCAGCCTCCTGAGTAGCTGGGACTACAGGCATGCGCCACCATGCCTGGCTTATTTTTTCTATATATTTTAGTTGACCAATTAATTTCTTTCTATTTTTTTAGTAGAGACGGAGTCTCGCTCTTGCTCAGGCTGGTCTTGAACTCCTGACCTCGAACGATCCGCCCGCCTCAGCCTCCCAGAGTGCTAGGATGACAGGCGTGAGCCACTGCGCCCAGCCATGCTTGGCTAATTTTTAAAAAATTTTTTGTATAGACATGGTCTTGCTATATTGCCTAGGCTGGTCTTGAATTCCCAGCCCCAAGGGATTCTCCTGCCTTGGCCTCCCCATGTGCTGGCAACATTTTCATTTTCTCAGTGAATAAACTAAGGTGCACAGTGGGCCTTACCATAAAGTTGCCACACTTTAAAGCCAAAGAGTAGATTTTTGTTCAAGGCACTCTTTTAAGTACTTTACATATGTTAATTTAATTAATCCTCAGAGTAATTTCATAAATTAAGTGATAACACTGAGCTACAGGTTAAGTAACTCCAAAATTCATAGTTAACAATGGACTAGGATTCAAACCCAAGCCCAATAATTTCAACAACAGGGTTTTTAACTGGTGGACTCTACTATTTTGGCCTAGGAGACTATTTATCTCAGGTAGATTAAATGCATTTCTCAGGATCTCCAGATTGGATGGCATTCCCTTCTCTAAGGTTCCAGACTCTCAAAAGAACAGATGTCCAATCATTTCCTTAGGGTTTTATTAACCCATTTTACAGATGAAGTTAAGTGACTTGGCCAAAGTCTTAGTTTATTAAGTGACCATGTTAGAAGTAGAACTTGGGTCCTCTGGTTTCTAGCCCACTGCTTTTGGCATCAGCTCAAGTGATCTACTCATGTTGAAATTTTTGTCACAGCAGTAAAAGCATGTCTACATCATTTACATTTCAGTGCACTTTCAGGTGTATCCTGGAATACAGTTAGGGCAGTGTTAATTGTTTTACAGTGTTTATACCTTATGGAGGGATGCATGGATACACAGTAATGGAAGTCTCTTATGGATATAAGAGAAACCCATTACTTTAAGCATTTTTTTAATGCTATTAACATATAATTCTACAAAAAAACTAATTTGGTCATAGCTAATATTGTCAAGAGCCAACATTTTAAAATATTCACATTCCCGAATCTTGAAATGGTCAGCAAGTGACATGACAAAACTCATTTCAAATCTTCCAACTCAAGCAAAAATGTAAAGAAATACAGCAGTTTTTTTCAGGGCCTTTGTGCAAAGTTTTTTGTTTTTTTTTTAAGAGAAAGCCCCTTCTAACTTCAAGCAGAGTAGAAAACTAGCTTGGTTTATTTCATGCTGCTCAATCTAATTTGAAATCACTTTTTAATTCTTAGATGCTTGGGTACAGAAAGCTTGCTCCGTAGAGTCTTGTTTCCTGACAGTGGAGAGTAAAAAATTAAATTGAGCTGAAACTAAATTGATTGACATTTTGACACTCTGCAGACTGTGAAAAGAAAGGGAATTTGTTCAACTTTTTAAAACAGGGAGTAGCAGAAAGAACTAGGTATCCTAGTTTGCAAAGGGGGTATAAGTTTTTTCTCGAAAAACCAAGAGGCATGTTCCAGCACTTTCCCAATTTCCTACACTACAGTTCAAAGTGAGAATTTAACTTTGAAAAGCTTTTGAAAAGGCCTGGATGGGGGTGTTAACATAGTCTCCTTAACTGAACAGGCACTGATAGAGGTCTTTTGAGGAGAAAGAAAGGACTATGCACTTCTGGGGCGTCACTATAGGAACCTATTTATAAAAGATAACTATACATATTTATGAAATCTTTATCTCTAGCGTTTTTAAATGCAAGAGATATTAAGTGCGAATAGAGTAAGATACATTTCCTGCTGAATTCTTTTTTAGACAGATACAGATGATTATCATGCCATCATCTTTCCTAAATGGCATCATTTAGTATTGACTTCAATAAAATCCCATCTTTGCTGTGTCATGAAAGGAACTGGACTCACCTCAACAGTGCTGTTCTAAAGTGCCTGCTGTCTTTTTTTGATCACAGCAGGAGGCTATAATAAATTACAGCCTGGAAGAAGTTTCAAACTGGCAAGTTTGCCAGATATTTTAAGCAATTTATTTTGGGGTGTATCAGCAGATTTTTTCTTACACTGCCATTTGGGTGCCTGCTGACACAGCCTGAATAAATCTTTCAAACATTTTCCTTCCTAGAGATGGATGAATAAGATGAACTCCAATATCCAGACCTTCCATTAACTCTTCACTAGCCACCTGGGTCCTTCGTATTACCAGATCTCTAGAAAACTTAAGATGTCTCTTTCCAGCATGAGTTTACAGTATTTCAAGCCCTCAGTGCCTTGGCAATAGCTTTAAGTTTTATAGAAGAATCAACTAACAAATGAGTGATTATGGTTTTAGGCATAGAATTTATAGTTTAGACTGATTATTATTTCACTACTAGTATTTTGAAAATCATCAAACTTTCCAATAGGAAAAGAGCCTTGTAAATTTATAGAAAACAAAGACTTTTGTTTCTTGATGCTAGTATGTTGAGTCTTAAAGTGACTTCTTCCTAATTTTAGTATGTTTTCTCCTCTAATTGGTTAGTGAAGTGATTTCTAAAAATCATTAATTTCTCACTCTAGAATTCCTAAGGCAGTCTCATTGATATATATTTTAGTCAAGTATTCAGAAATGCTAAAAATACTGATACCTGAAAATATGTGCTCTGAATGAGACTGAAAGGGTAAAAGATAAGGGAGTTAACTTATCTGCACCGTGCCAGCCCCTTTTGTAAGCCACCACACAGCATGCAGGACAGAGAGAGATGGTCTCATTTTACAAAGAGGTGGTTCCTAGTCAGGTGAAAGGCACTGTTCAGTGAGTCGGAAGCAACATGGCAAGGGCTTAAGCCTCTAAAGGGATCAGGAAAATACCGTTTGGTGGTAAAAGCCCTAGATCAAGAGTCATAAAAACCTAGGTTCCTGGCTGGGCACGGTGGCTCACGCCTGTAATCCGCACTCTGGGAAGCCGAGGCGGGAGGATCGCTCAAGGTCCGGAGTTCGAAACCAGCCTGAGCAAGAGCGAGACCCTGTCTCTACTAAAAATACAAAGAAATTAATCGGCCAACTAAAAATATATAGAAAAAATTAGCCGGGCATGGTGGCGGCTATTCGGGAGGCTGAGGCAGGAGGATTGCTTGAGCCCAGGAGTTTGAGGTTGCTGTGAGCTAGGCTGATGCCACGGCACTCTAGCCTGGGCAACAGAGCTCCGTCTCAAAAAAAAAACAAAAAAAAAACACCTAGGTTCCTGTCTGAGTGACATCATTTTACAAACAAGGTCACCTGCCTAGACCCTGAATACTTCCACATCTGTAAAGTGTGTATATAATCTCTAACCTGCCTTCTTAACCGTGGCTGCACGTTTGAATCATCCGGGAAGCTTTGAAAAATACGTTCAAATCCCACCCTGAAGAGATTCCGATTTGATTGGTCTGAAGTGCAGACTGAGCATTGGGATTTTTAAAATCTCCACAAGTAATTCACATGTGCAGCTACGGCTCTGATGCTTGGCTTGGTTTGGAGGACGCCTGGAAAGCCCTCTATAAATTTATTTACAAAGTAGGTGAGCAGATGTTATCAACAGTATAAATAAGTTTTCTTTTTTACCATAACTTCAATTGTTAAAAAAAAAATTAATCTCTGAATTTCCTCAACACATAGGAAGCCATTCGTAAGTATTTGTTGCATTTGTGAATATAGTATGTCCTTAAAAAATTTCACGATCATTCAAAAAACGGAGTTTGTTGGTACAATGTATAGAGCCGGTCAAGAGGCAGGACTTTTCCGTTGAAACGTTCCCCTTACAGAAATACGAGCCTTTCCCGCCCACCCGGAGCTCGCTTCATTCTCTTGCCCAGGCAGCGGCATCTTGGGGCCGCCCCTTGCCCTACAGCCCCGGACGCTGGCTTCGGGACCGCGTGGGCGTCGCGAGCTCGGGGGCGGGGCGCCGGCCGGGCCCACCTCCTGGCTCTGTGGACACTCCCGCATCCCGCCCAGGCTCCCCGCCCCGGACGCGGGTTGGGGCGGGCTGCTGGTGGCGCCCCGCCGCCCGGACTCCACGGCTGAGCCCCGGGGCTTCGGCCGCTGCCTCCGCGCTACCCGGCGGGCCACCTCTGCCGCCGGATGCCCGCGCCGCCTGCGCCTCCCCCCGCAGGAGCCCAACGCGAGCGCCTCGTGCCCTAGTCGGGCAGAGGCCAGGATGCGGCGCCTTGGGCCGGCCCCACGACCCTGAGCACGTTGGCCCTCAAAAGGAAGCCGCCCTTCGCCTGCACCTGCAGCTTCGGTGGCCCCGACATGATCCCTTACTTCTCCGCCAACGCGGTCATCTCGCAGAACGCCATCAACCAGCTGTGAGTCCGCCGTGCGCCCTTCCGCCTCCGCGAACGCTCAGAAAGTTTGCTTTTCAGCAGCCGCTTCCCCAGCATCCTGGCGAGCAAACAAGCGAGGGAGAGTGAAAGCGCACCCTGAGTGCTCGGCAGTTTCCGGGCGTCCTGAGGGATGGACGGTGGTGTGGAGGTTTGGGGTGATTCTTGGAGGCAGAAAGTGTTCGGGAGTGGGGGTGGACAGAATCAATTGGGAGAATTTCTGGTGAACTTTGAAGGAATCTGAAAGTGGGTCGCCCGGAGAAGTTATCTGTGGTGACCGAATGACAGCCGAGCCATTTGGTATTCGGGAGGCTGGGTTGTAGGGTGGTGAGTAGGATGGGAACAACCGGCCGCAAACGCGAGGGACTCCCTGTGGGTCCTGCTGGTGACCAACCTCCCGTGGTGGTGGTTTTGTTTGTCTTAAATATGTTTGCGCGTGACTGTAAGTTTGTGTTGCAAGCCGTTCACACAAAGAAAGGTAGTTCATTCTTCCCTCCCGCTAGTTATAGTCTGGCGTTATTTCAGAAAAAGATTTCGGTAGTTTAGCTGGGTTTTTTTTTTTCTCTCTCTCTCTCCTCCTCCCTCCCTCTCTTCCTCTTCTCCTCTCTTCCTCTTCCTCCATACTATTGCTTGCTCACAACCCCAAGCCTGCATGCACACCTTTCACTAAAGTGCAAGATTCAAGTGCAGCTTTAAATCGTCACTGTTTTTGAAGTTTCTAGAGTTGTCATTCTCTTGCATTGTACTCTAGCTGTTTCTGAGAATTGTGTGTGCTGAAGCTTGTGGTTAATCTCACATAACAGTTACGACGCTTAAAGTAGAGGAACTCTTTACTATTCAGATTGTATCCTTAAGCCAACGAAGTGGTTTAAGGTTACTTTAGGTAGCAGCAATTTGGTCTGTGTTCGTGTATTGGCACACACTCCGAGTGTCTTCAGAAGAGTCACCTGCCAAAGTTTCCCTACCCTCCTAGCACTTAAGCAAAGCTACTGACTGCCTCCCTTCCAGGTTAGCCTTTTAATTTAATGTCCAATAACAGAAACTTTAAATTATCCCTTTTTGAAGGTCCAGAGAATAGCATGTAAAGTGTGTTATACGTAATCTTACACCTAATTTATTATTTTAATTGGTGGTTTACCCTCCTATCCTCCCAAATCGAATTAAACTCGTGTCAGTTGTAGATTTTTCCTTTGTGTTGATTCATGGTGAATCTCCTGAAAAATAGAAAACAGAAAAAGAGAAAAAATGGTTTCAATACCTTGCACTGTAAACTGTACACAATTAAATTAACTACCTTACTTGCCTTTTCTCTCTAAAAAGAGGCAGGGACAAGTGGAGTGAAAGAGAAAGAAAGGAGTGAATAATCTGACTCTGGATAATCAATCTCACTTTTTAAAGTGTTAACAATACTTTAAAAATAAAAAAGGCGGTGGAAGCAACCCAAGTGTCGGTGGATGGGTGAATGGAAGAACTAACGTAGTATATACATATAATGGACTATTATTTGATCTTAAAAAGGAAGGAAATTGTGACACGTGATACAACATGGATGAACCTTGAAGACATTTTTCTAAGTAAAATAAGCCAGTCACAAAAGTACAAATATTGTATGGTTTCATTCATATGAGGTACCTACAGTAGTCAAATTCAGAGAGTCAGAAAGTGGTTACTAGGGGTTTAAGGCAAAGAGATAGTAAATTTGTGTTTAATGAGTACAAAGTTTCATTTGGGGAAGATGAAAAAATTCTGGGGATGGATTATAGTGGTGGTTGCACAACAATGTCAATGTACTTAAAATCATAGAACTGCACACTTAAAATGGTTAAAATGGTAAATTTGATGTATATTTAACCACAAAATAAAAATGGTTGAGCGCAGTGGCTCACACCTGTAATCCTAGCACTCTGGGAGGCTGAGGCGGGAGGATATCTTGAGGTTGGGAATTTGAGACTAGCCTGAGCAAGAGGTAGAGACCCCATCTCTACCAAAAATAGAAAAAATTAGCCTGTTGAGGTGGCACACACCTGTAGTCCCAGCTACCGGGGAGGCTGAGGCGAGGAGGATAGCTTGAGCCTAGAAGTTCGAGGTTACAGTGAGCTATAATGATCCCACTGCACTCTAGCTGGAGCAACAGAGTGAGACTCTTGTCTCAAAAAAAAAAAAAAAAATTACAATTTTTAAGGCAGAGCTTCTAAGCTTTTAGGGGGGAAAAGAGTTTTGAGTCATGCTTTCTGGTATAATAAAACAGGTCCAGATTTCTTTTCCTACTAATTAATGTCTTTGGATAAATCATTTGACTTCAGTGTCTTCCACTGTAAAATGGGAATACAGTGGTTCTTAACCCTTAGGATCATAAGAGATCATGTATTTGGTAACATTTTGTAAACTGTAAATGCCTACACAAAAAGTTAAAGTTAAATGATAACTAATAAAACTGCCACTTACTACTTAATGTATGTTGGTATATATTATCTCATTTAATCAGCACGGTAGTCCTATGAACTAATTTCTGTTTATAGACAATGAAAGCTGAGACAGAGAAGTTATTGCTCAAGGCAAAATAGCTTATCAGTGACAAAACTGTCCTTAGAATCTGGATCCATTTCTTAGTCCGGTGCTCTTAACCACTATAAAAATGATATTTTGTCTTGGTATTGGCTAGGTCACTTTTGAGCCTTGGCAGTCTTAGGAGTTATCTTTGCTGAGATCTTCAACTTAGAGAAAAAACATTTGCTATATTGAGTTTTGCTACTAAGGTAGATAAATTAAGTATATTCAGAATATTTCTCTTTCATTTTTTTCTCTCTTTTGCCACCTTTTTTTTCTTAAAAGAGAGTTGCTATAACATTCACTTCTTCTAAACTGTATTTATTAGTGTTGCCTTAGAAGTCATGCTTATTCGTGTTTATTTAGCATTTATAATGTTGTCCAGCTCATTCATCATCATTAAAAAGAAGTCATTGGGGATCATTCTTAATAAAATACTAAACTTTATAAATTTAAGCAGACCCATTATTGGCACCTAATGTAGAAGTTCTTAATTTGGGGTCCATGGTCACCTAGAAGCCTATGGATTGGCTTCAGAAAGTCAATGAATTATTATAATTCCCTGAGATCATATGAAAATGTTAGGTAGATAAATGTGTATTTTTAAATCAGATTCTCAAAATAATCTGTGATCTCAAAAAAGGTTAAGAACCTCTTTCCTAAAAGGAAATGTTTATTTCTAAGACCTGATACTGTAAATCTCAGCTGATGTGAGTATTTCCCTGTAGTACCAGATGTGTAAATAACAATGATTAGTAGGAGCAACTAAAAGACTCAGGACGATAAAGGATCCTAAGTGAAGACTGACTCAAAGTGTGTATTTGAGGAGGAAATTCCTTGACACATGAGTACTCTTAGGCCAGTGGTTCTCTTGTCACTGCTGAGGAACCTCTCATAAGAGCTTTTTGCCCTTTCATTTGCTGCCTCAGATTTGCTGTAGTTTTAGTAGCCAATGAGAATTGTGTCAAAGAGTAAGCCAAAGTGAGATCTTAGGGGCTCTCTTATGGGAAAAGTTCATGACCTTTAGAGTGTGGCCTTTGTATACCTATTTTGGTGATTTCACAGGCTCTTTCTGATTTCTTGACTTTCAACTGTGTTATATATAGGTGAAATTATAGAATAGCTAGGGTATTACTGTACTTTATTGGTAATTATGTCATTGGATTAAGATCTCCCCTTGCCACTGTATAAAACTCACCAAATATGATATTATTAGTATTTTTGACCTGTCAATGAAGGACATTAAGAAGTGTTCAAATTCATTGCAGAAACAAAGAATAGTTATTATAAATGTTAAATGTACTATATATGAGCAACCCAGACAATCATCTGATGAAACTTCAAGAGTCTTGGATCAGACTGATCAAAATGATCGTGAAAAGTTCTATACCCTTTAAGAGTCTGTACATGCTTTTTAAAAAACAAAAATCTGAACTTCTGAAAAATGTGAAAGCCTATGTTAGAGCCATTATTTCAGTCCCTGGGAAGTGGTCACTGAGCAAGGGGCCAAGGTGTTTGTTATTGTTATACACCAAACATATGTCCATTTTTGTGTCCTAAAAAGTTCAGGAAAGGATCAAGGATTATTAGATAAAATGCTGGCAAAGGCTACCATTAAAAATGTTACCATTATAAAAACCTCTGATCAAAAGTCTTGGAATTTAGGCACTTGAGACATTGCTTGATTTATTAACGAGGTTATCTTGAGCTTTTTGTGCTTGGCCTAAAATATTTCTCTTTATTTGGTTCATATATGAGTTTGACTTCCTAGATATACATCAGTCTTTCTAAAGCTCAGCCTCAACAATAGAGGAGCATATTGAGATGATTATCCAAAATGTACCTTTTTGTGACATCAAAAGGTAGAAACAGCTTCATTTTTTTGTATTAGTAATAGTACTGATGCTCTTTTGGGTCTACTTTGTAGTTGTCCAAGGGATTTCACATGTGCTCATTTCTGAATTTAAGCTTGCATCAGAATCACCTGCAATGCTTGTTAAAACACAGTTGCTGGCCACGTACTCCTGATTCTCTAGATCTAGGGTGTGGCTGGAAAATTTGCATTTTCTAACAAGTTCCTAGAGGATGGTGCTGATGTTGATTTGGAGACCACTACCTTAAAGTATTCCTCTGAGGCAGATTGGACAAGTCATCATCCACATTTTATAGTGTAACGAACTAGAGACATTAAAATGGTGAAATGATTTGTACAGGGCTACATGGCTCATTATTGGTAGAACTGAATAACTGATGTAGCCAATAATTTGTTGTTTACACCAAAGGGCAAATTTGGGCTCACCTCCTTTTTTGCATGATTTGTGAATTTAACAACTTTTGTTTTCCATATTAATTTGATTTTAGAAGGATGTGACCCTTTAGTAACTCAAGGGATTTGGCATTCATTATGTCTGGTAAAGCAACAAAATCCAGAGGTTTGAATCACTCTCAAATAAAGAGAAACCTCAGTGTTAGCCAATTCTAAGCTTTTTTTTTTTTTTTTTAAGTTGTAGCAGTTTAGGTTTTAGGTATAGAAAAAGTAGAATTATTTAATTTTTTTTTTGCAATGAGCTAAGTGATTTAAATTGTTGCTTATATGTTTTAGTATAAGCTCTGCCTGATTTTAGGGGACTGTGGAGATCACATGAGATAATTATTCACAAGAAAGAACAATGAAAATTCCAGTTATAATTGTTACTTTTATCATCTGTACTTAATATTTGTTGATCAAGATTCATGTGGTCGGCTGGGTGTGGTGGCTCACACCTGTAATCCTAGCACTCTGGGAGGCCGAGGCAGGAGGGTTGCTCAAGGTCAGGAGTTCAAAACCAGCCTGAGCAAGAGCAAGACGCTGTCTCTACTAAAAATAGAAAGAAATTAATTGGCCAACTAAAAATACATATAGAAAAAAAATTAGCTGGGCATGGTGGTGCATGCCCATAGTCCCAGCTACTTGGGAGGCTGAGGCAGAAGGATTGCTTGAGCCCAGGAGTTTGAGGTTGCTGTGAGCTAGGCTGACGCCAAGGCACTCTAGCCTGGGCAACAGAGTGAGACTCTGTCTCAAAAAAAAAAAAAAAAAGATTCATGTGGTCCTGTCATTTGTAGTAACGGATGAAACCAGAGGCCATCATGTTAAGTGAAATAAGCCAAGCACAGAAAGACAAATATTGTATGTTCTCATTCATATGTAGGAGCTAAAAAATTGGATTTCGTGAAGATATGGATTATTGATTACCAGAGGCCCGGAAGGAGGAGGGAAGGGAAGAATGAAGGGGGGGAAAAAAGAACAATAAATGTATTTATTACCACTAAACTGTAGGCTTAAAAATGGTTAAGATGGTAAATTGTACATGTATATTTTACCTCAATAATAAATAAATTTAAGAAAATAAACTCTTCCATCTAGAACACTTGTTACAATAATATTCATACCTTAATATTAAAATATATAATAAACTTTTAAAAAGGCTCATGTGGATATTTATGATCCATAACAGGATATTTCAAGCCCTGAGAGGTCTAATTGTGGACTTTATATTGATTGTCTTTTGTGTGACTTGTGTAAGAGTTTGTGTCACACATGGTTTTATCCTGGGCTCAAGTGATCCTCCTGCCTCAGCCTCCCAAGTTGCTGGGACTACAGGTGTGAGCCACCACATCTGGCTAATTTTCTGTTTCTATTTTTAGTTGACTGGCTGTTTTTTTTTTCTTTCTATTTTTAGTAGAGACGGTGTCTCACTCTTGCTCAGGCTGGTCTTGAACTGCTGACCTCAAGCAATCTTCCTGCCTCGGCCTCCCAGAGTGCTAGGATTACAGACGTGAGCCACCACGCCCCGCCCAAGAGAGCTCTTAAAAGAGATGCCATTTCTTCCAGGTGTGGCCCCTGCCCGCCAATAATCCCATTTAGTCGAGAGGCTATGGTGGGAGAATTGCGTGAGCCCAGGAGTTCAAGACCAGCCTGGGCAACAAGTGAGACCCTGTCTCGTGTGTGTGTGTGTGTGTGTGTGTGTGTGTGTGTGTGTATTAGTTTTCAAAAAGAAAAAAAGATGCCATTTCTTCAGGACCCTCCTGTACCCTGTTCCTTGAAATTACTGTTTCTCCTAATGTTCTTGTGAACATCACAATTCTCATGAACATCAACATTTTTAATTTCCTGTCATGTCATCTTTATTTTTGTGAGGAGCTTTAGTTTGAGAAGTTGGGGTTTCTGTTGGGGGGGATGTGAATTCTTGATGTAAATTTCTCTTCCTAAGAGATGAGTGAAATAAATAATGACTGAAATTGAACCTCTTTGACCAGATTTGGTATATATTATTCTATCAGTGCTACCTCTGTGATGCTGATCTCCCCTAGTAAAATATCATAATTAATTCTTAAAGTATCCCATTCCTTAAACATTCTCTTTTAAAACTCTTAAAAGTTTTCTTGGGTCACATATTCAGAATAACTATCTGCCATATTTTCTCATGCCTAATAGTGTGGTGATTGGAAGGAAACAGACCTGAGTTCCAAAGTTTCATCATTCATTGTCTGTGTGACCTTCAACATATTATATAACCACCCTAAGCCTTAGTTTCCTCATCAATAAAATGGAACTTATAATACCTAAAAGGATTAAATATATTTGTGAAGTACTAGTAATAATAAGCACTCAGTAAATGGTAGCTAAAATTTTTACTATTTTGCTCTTTTGCATGAGCAAAATTATAAGAGAGTTAGAATACAGAGTGGCACCCTAGCCTGATAGTAAAAACTCCATCATTTTCATCATTATCCTAAGTTGTACCTATTATGTTAAGAGGTGGTAGATAAAAAAAAGTGCAAAGCATGGTTCCTGCAGTCACTATGTTCAGTCTGTTGAGAAAATAAGACATGTCAATTAAAGGATAAATAAGAGCACAATTTAGTGCATGCTAAGTGTCAGATGAACAGTGCAGTTGATACTTTAGGAGTTCAGAGGACAGAAAAGTATCATTGTAAATGAGCCAATTAGAAAAGGCATTATGAAAGTAGCATTTGATTGGGCCCCTGTTCTTTATTTCTGGCCCTCTTAAGTGTCTTGATTTGTGTAAACAGTGGTAAAAGACACTTCTGTGGTGAGAAGAAACGAAGACTACTGTGGCAGATGTTGTGGCCATATTGCATGCAAATAGTTCTCAATGAATGGCTACTATTAGTCATTTGTGGTAAGAAGGCAAATCCAGAAAAGCTTTTGTATAGACTAATAATAATGTTCTTTAGAAAATTGTTGTGAGCATATTTTCGGTGTATTGTATAGGCTGAGTATCCACTGGGTACATAGAGTTTGCAGATTTTACATTGCTTGTTTAGGAAAGCTGCCAATATTGTACGGCTGTTGTTAATGAATCAATACCAGTGGCTGGGAGCACAACATGAAATCCCCACAGACGGCATAAGAACAGAAATCATTCCACTTCCGCTTCCACTTCCTTATAGGCAAAAAGAAAAAAAAACCAAATCATTAATATGCTAGTGGCTTTATGGTTTATTAAAAAAAAAAGCGCATTCAAGTAATCCAAAGCAAAACCTCTTTCTCTGCTTCCTCCAGGTGCTTAGCTCTAGATATTATTACATCAGTATCATGTGGTAGACAAGGTGGCTCCCATGTCACAGAGGGCTTGTAATATTTACAGTGGAATGGGGTATAAGGAGAAGCGTGTGAGAGAAGGGTGTGCTGATTGCTATTTTTCCTTGTTCTTATTAGCTTGGTTACCAGTTTAATGGCATAGTTGCCAACTAATGGCTCAACTGATTTAGTCTTGTATATAAGCCACACACAGCTGCTTGATTTTTAAGTCAAGTACACAGGAAAACCATCCTAGTGGACCTGGGGATCTTTTATACAAATAGTAAGACTGTGGTTATACATCAATTGATAAAGAACTGTATAAATGCCATGTTACTCTAAGCCCAAATGATAGGTTAATGATACTGAGTCAAAGAAGAGTCACTGCAACTACTAAAAATTTAGTGATTGTTCCTTAATAACTCTCCTACAATGAGAAAAATGGCAAACTGAGACTAAAGAGAAGCTATGTTAATATTTATTTCCATTTAGTGATTCTAATCAAATTAATTTAAACCCAGTGTAATTTTTTTTCAAAATCAAAAACTGAAGAATGTAGACTGGCTGGTTATTTATAACTTAAAGATTAAAAGCTGTTGTTTCAATTATTGTTTTTTATTGCTTCCTTCCTTGGAAGTACTTTGAATACATCTGTTAAGAAACCACTTTAGTCCTGGCTATGTGTGTTGGGACTCATTCACTCTTGTGACTCTCCTATAGTCAGTCTCAGTTATCATGGTAGTCCACTGTACCCACACTACTAGACTTTTCTGTAATAAGGTCTCACTTTTTCTCCCAGGCTAGAGTGCAGTGGTTCAATCACAGCATGCTGAAACCTCCAACTCCCGGGCTCAAGTGATCCTCCTGGTTCAGCCTCCCAAATAGCTGAGACTACAGTCACATGCCACCATGCCTGGCTAATTTCAATCATTTTTTGTAGAAATGGGATCTCAGTTGTTGCTCAAGTTGGTCTTGAACTCCTGGCCTCAAGTGATCCTCCCACCTGGGCCTCCCAAAGTGCTAGGATTACAGGTGTGAGCCACTGCACCTGGCTTTCTTCTTGTTTTATTGCCATTTTAGATGCTTAGAGAAATTCTCAGCAAGGCTATATGCCCTGTTTGCCAGAAAATGTTAGTATCATAATGAGAAAGTTTGTTATGCTTTTAAAAACAATAACATGTAGTCTCTTCCACAATTAAAATAAAAATCAACAAGTAATTATTGAATGTCATAATGCTCTGCTTTACGGCTATCTTATAAGTCATTTTGGGGGAAATTTCCAAATGGAGAATCCTCCTGACTTTTTAAAAACCTATCTACCCTTATACATAGTAGAGTTGATAATATCTTCATTCTCTACCACCCACTCAGCTTAAAAATGAATTTGTCTTGGGTGAGAGATTTTTTTTTTAGTGGGACTAGTCTTATCAACAAAGCAAAAAGTACTGATTATTTTTCAATATTTGCAGGTAATGCAAATATTATCAAAAAACCAGAAAACATTGAGCATTTTTCCTCCCCCGAAAAAACATTGCTCTTTTTTTCTTTCCTTTTTTTTTTTTTTGAGGGTTTCAGAAGAATGTAATTGTTAGACGTTTACTCTTCTTAGGATGATAATTGGGGGGTATAAACATTTTGTTTACCAAAATGGTATTTTTGAAAAACATCCTCATGGAGAATTGACCTTCTTAAACCTGTCTAAGCAGTCAGGTAGAAAGGGATTGATCCTCTTCTGCTGCAATTAATTCATTCTCTAAAGTCAACGCAACACACAGAAATTGGACTTGTTAAAACAAAATCCTACGAGGAACACCAGAAGCTCACCCCGCTTCTGGTGAAAATTCCTGGACAACAAAAGCTTGAGTGCAGTTCAGGGGCATTCACTCAGTTGAGATATTTAATGCATACTGATGTTTGGAGGACTTTGTTCATTTAGGATTGTATGAAGATGACAGGATTAGTTAGGGAGGAATGACTGAATTCACAATGAAAATTCATATATGAATAATATGAAGAACTTTTTAAATATTTAACTTAGGCATAATCTATGCAGCAAAATACAAATGATAGTTGCATTATTCATTTCTAGTTCCTTCCTTGCTAGCAGTTTCTAGAGGTGACTGGGAGGATATCTTTCTTCTCGTTATTCCGAACCTCTCTTCTTTTGCTGATGCTCAGGTTTTACCGATGCTTTCTTTCCCAGGTGTTTTCTGGCTATCTGTTTCTCATGCCACTCTTTACTGGGGACTGTTATCTTATGTCAGAGTCCTTTATTAATACTTCCAAACTTTCCATTCTGCATCTGGAAGTGTTCAAAGTTTACTTTAAGACCAGAGTCGTATCAATTTTTCTCTTAAATATGTCTCAGAGGAGTTCATTTCCCCTGCTACCTGCGCTGCCACTGTGATCCAGCTGCCCTCATCTGTAACCTATAACCTGTGAACTAAAATAAAATCTTAAGGCTCCCCCCACTGGCTGACTGAATGGACGCCCTCTTGGCCAAGGGGATATCCTAAAACTAAACTGCCTGCCATGAGGAGGGAGGTCAGACATGCCTCATCATGCCCCCTCTCTTCTTGGGGACATCCTTTGTAACCCATTAACATGCAAGACAAACCTGCAGGTCCTCAATTTACACAATATGTCTGGTGGATTGTCTCTGATTAACAGAGCTCCTCCTTATCTTGAAACATTCCAAGCCTTTAGACAAAGCTTCATGTATTTAACCAATTACAAGTGAAAGAATCTTTAAACTCACCAATAACTTATAAGCACCGCCCCCCTTTGGCATGGCACAACTTTTCAGGCCAAACCAATGTATGCCTCCCACGTATCAATTTATGACTTTACATGTAACCCCTGTCTCCCTGAAATGTATAAAACCAAACTGTAACCCAGCCACAGGGAGTCCACTTGCTCAAGGCTTCTTGGGCATGGCTCTGGGTCATGGTCCTCAAATTTGGCTCAGAATAAATCTCTTTAAAATTGTTTTATAGTTTGGCTTCTTTTCTGTTGACAAACTCATAATCTATGACCTCAGCTGGCAGGCTGCCTTAGCCTCCTGCCTTGCCCTAACTGGCCTCCCCACATTTCCCTAGCTCTCCTCTGTAACTCCCACCCACCCCGCCCTCCAATACACACGTGTTTTCCACACAGGGGCCAAGATAATCACTTCCTGGGAAACTACGACCACACCCAACACCACCAAAACAATCACCCTCCTCCTCCCCTACCACTCAGAGAAAAACAAAACAGCAATTCATTCAGAGTCTCCTTGGCAATTCAGGCAATTTCATACTGGGAAGGATGGATATTTTCGTGATATTAAATCTTCCTACCCAAGAATATAAAATATCTATTTATTCTTGTCTTTTCAGTAGTAAGTTTTATTATTTTCTTCATATAAGATTTTACTTTTCTTATGTGATTTATTCATAGGTAGTTCAGAGCTGTTTTCATTAGTGTAATATGTGAAATGAGATTTTTTATTTCAGTTTTTAGTTTCTCCTTCTAAAAGGAAAACTGTCAATATTTGCATAGTTACCTTGTATCTGCCATCTTATTATATTGTCTTTTTGGTGCTGATAGTTTTTTAAGGGCATTTTTTGGATTTCTTTTTAGGTAGGTAATCATATAAAACTAGTAATTCTTTCCCAGTATCTATAACACATTTCATTTTTGTTTGATTGCAATAATTAGAATATACCAAACATTACCAGACAATAATGACTAGCAGTCACAACAATTCCCTGGCTTTAATGAGACTGCTTTTAATATTAATTTTTTTTTTTTTTTGAGACAGAGTCTCACTCTGTTGCCCAGGCTAGAGTGCTGTGGTGTCAGCCTAGCTCACAGCAACCTCACACTCCTGGGCTCAAGCAATCCTCCTGTCTCAGCCTCCCGAGTAGCTGGGACTACAGGCATGCGCCACCATGCCCGGCCAATTTTTTTTCTATATATTTTTAGTTGGCCAATTAATTTCTTTCTATTTTTAGTAGAGACGGGGTCTCACTCTTGTTCAGGCTGGTTTCGAACTCCTGACCTTGAGCAATCCACCCACCTCGGCCTCCCAGAGTGCTAGGATTA
>CAUYRT010087375.1:0-22793 GCA_963574885.1 Lepilemur ruficaudatus | reverse complement strand
TTGCCTGTGCTCTTGGGGTTGTATCCAAAAAATCATTGCTCAGACCAATGTCAAGAAGCTTTTCCCTTATTCTAGTAGTTTTGCAGTTTCAGATCTTATGTTTATGTTTTTAATTCATTTTGAGTTGATTTTTTTTTTTTTGAGACAGAATCTCACTCTGTCGCCCAGGCTAGAGTGAGTGCCATGGCATCAGCCTAGCTCACAGCAACCTCAAACTCCTTGGCTCAAGCGATCCTTCTGCCTCAGCCTCCCATGTAGCTGGGACTACAGGCATGCGCCACCATGCCCGGCTAATTTTTTCTATATATTTTTAGTTGGCCAAGTAATTTCTTTCTATTTTTAGTAGAGACAGGGTCTCGCTCTTGCTCAGGCTGGTTTCGAACTCCTGACCTCGAGCAATCCGCCCGCGTCGGCCTCCCAGAATGCTAGGATTACAGGCATGAGCCACCGCTCCTGGCCTTGAGTTGATTTTTGTATATAGTGTGAGATGAGGGTCTCATTTAATTCTCCCGCTTTTGGTTATCCAGTTTTCCTATACCATTTATTGAAGAAAATATCCTTTCCTCATCGTGTGTTCTCGGCCCTTTTTTTTGACTCAACAGACCATAAATTTGTGGATTTATTTCTAGGCTCTGTATTCTGCTGCATTGCTTTATATGTTGTTTTTCTGCCAGTACCATACTGTTTTGACACTATAGATTTGTAATATATTTTGAAATCAGATAGTATGATGTCTCTAGCTTTGTTATTCTTGCTCGATGTTGCTTTGGCTATTCTAGGTCTTTTGTGGTTCCATCTGAATTTTAGGATTTTTTTTCTATTTCTGTAAAAAAATGGTATTGTAATTTTGATATGGATTGCATTGAATCTGTATATTGCTTAGTTGTGATTGATACAAAACTAAAGACTCCATCTTGTCATTTTTGTTATTGAAACAAACCATCAGAGCCTCAAAGGGCAGGCATCTGTAGCAGTTTGGTTGAAAGTCTTCTAGTGATGTTACAGTTGGCCAAAATAAGGACAGCCAGTCAATAGAATCCATTCATCATCTACCAAATTCTAAGAACTGTCCTAGGAGGTTCAGTGAGTCACAGAAGGAAAATAGTGGTTTCACCCTGTCCTTACAAGAGCTTATTTAAGTAAAGAAGCACAGTTTGCACATCGAATGGCTGAAATACTCTGCTGTACAGTCAAAATTGAAAACGGGCTTAAAAAGACTAATGTTTTAAATTCTCTTGATATTTTAGTTTTCAGCAGTTTGACCATGATGTGCCTAGGTAGTTTTCTTTACATTTACTTTCCTTTGAGTTTAACAAATTATAGAATAAATTTCAATAAATTGGGGAAATTTAAGCCATGATTTCTTCTAATATTTTTTCTACCCCTATCTCTCTGTTCCTTCTTGGACCTTCAATTACATGTGTTAGACCTTTTGATATTGTCCCATTGATCCCTGAGGCTCTTATCATTTTTTTTTTAACTTTTTCCCTATCTTTGTTCTTCTGATTAGATATTTGTTGGTCTAGCTTCAAGATCATACACTCTTTTGTCATCTCCATTCTTTTGCTAAGGCTATACAGTGATATTTTTATTTCAGACATTGTATTTTTCAATTCTAGAATTTATTTGTGGTTATTTTTTATAGCTTCCATTTCTATACTGCAATTTCTCATTGTTTCATTTGTTGTGAGCGTATTTTCTTTTACTTCACTGAGCATAGTTACTATAGTTGCTTTAAAATTCATGTCTATTTCTAACATCTAGGTGGTCATGACTGATCTCTATTGAGTTTCTTTTCTCTTAAGAATGGGTCATAGCTCTCTATTTCTTATGCTGAGTAATTTGGGATTATATCTTGGATATTGTGACTGTTACATTGTGGAAACTCTAGAGTATGATATGGTCTTTTGAGGATGTTGATTTTGTTTTGTTTTGTTTTATAATAGCAGGCAATTAACTTGGTAGGACTCAAACTGAAAACTCTTAGGCATCAGGTCAAACTCAGTTTAGTTCTTTTATCTTTAGCTGGGCTGCTTTGAGTCTGCACCAAGCATGTGTGGTTCAAGGATCAGCCAAAGATTTGGGACTTCTCTTTGACACTCTCTCTTTGGGTTTTCCCCCTCACTTTCCAGTGGCTGTGGTTGCCCTGTCTCTGTCCACAGATTCATCAGGCCAGTAAGATTGCAGGTTTTATTTGGAGTTTTAGCCTCCTCACATGGTGTTAACTGTGCCCAACAATTAGGTTAAAAGCTATCTTCCAAATTTAAATTCCCTTCCAGAACTGGCTTTGTTTTGGTTTTCCCCACCCCACACTTTTGTGCTTTCAGATAGTTGTTTTCTGACTGTAGTTGTATCCATGAGAAGGTTGGCCTGGTAGAAGCTTATTCAACTCTTCTGGAGGCAGAACTCCCAACCCTTTAAGTCCCTGGTAATTCAGATAAATCAACCCTACCTTATACGAATCAACAAGGTTGATAGATCAGAGAGAAAAATAACATTGGCCATCTACAGTCTTAATTTTCTCCATTCCCCTGTATTAACTCTGGTTTTTGATGTCTGTTTACAGCATGCCTCCCTGGTTATTATGGGCCAGATTGTAAGCTTAGGTGCAACTGCAGGAATGGGGAGATGTGTGACCGGTTCCAAGGATGCCTCTGCTCTCCAGGACGACAAGGGCTCCAGTGTGAGAAAGAAGGTAAAGCAAGGTAACACTGTAGTCAGGGCCATCTTCAGCATGTTTGTGCCAAGCTTTGCTGGCATAACTCTTGCCCCAGCATCCCGAGATCCTCAAGCCTCTTCTGTTTTCATCTAGAAGTTGGAAGAAATTTATCCCAAATCCTAAGGACAGCATTCTAATCCTTTTCTATGGACACTCATAGTAGTCTTCATTTCTCAATCCACTAGGAATAAACCATGTGCTCTGTGTGGCACATTAAGTGAGGAGTAGCCAGCTGAGAGCTCTACCTCCCTCTTCTGCATCCTGCTCTGGGACCAGACTTTTCTCTGGATATACATAACAGGGAAAGAGCTGTTTTGGAGAGATTTGGACAAAGGCTATTTTTACAAAGAGACAGAAAGAATGAAACAAAAGGTTATACTCAAAATGAAATTTTAAATAATTCTAGGTCAGAAATTATCCTAGATCAGGAGTTGGCAAACTTTCACCCAAACAGACCAAATATAGCCCACTCTCTTTTTTTTAAACAGCTTTATTGAAAACAATTTTATACCATAATGCTTACCCCTTTAAATGTATAATTCAATGGTTTTTAGTATATTTACAGAGTTGTGAAATCATTGCCATAATCTAATTTTAGAACATTTTCATTATACGAAAATAAACCTAGCTCCCATTAGCAGTAACTCCCATTCTCCTCTCCTCCCAGTCTCTGGTAACCATTAGTTTACAGTTGACCCTTGAACAATGTGGGGCTTAGGGGCGCCAACCCTCCTTGGAGTCAAAATCTGCATATAACTTTTGAATCCCCCAAAAAACTTAACTGCTAATAGCCTACTGTTGACTGGAAGCCTTATGGATAGCATAAATAGTCAATCAACACATAAATAGACTAGTATCTCTGTATATTATATGCATTCATGAAATACCTTTTTTCTTAATTTTTTTGATATTTTTAGGCTACTACACAGTTTGTGAGTTGTTTCAAATTGTTGCAAATCTCCAAAAAAAATTCCAATACATTATTGAAAAAAAACCTGTGTATAAATGGACCCATGCAGTTCAAACCATGTTGTTTGAGGGTCAACTATATTTTCTCTCTATAGGTTTGCCTATCCTTGACATTTTCTTTTCTCTCTCTTTCTTTTCTTTTCTCTCCTTCCTTCCCTCTTCCCTCCCTTCCTTTCTTTTCTTTTTTTTTTTCTTTTTCCCTTTTGTTTTTTGTTTGTTTAGAGACAGGGTCCTGCTCTGTCCCCTAGGCTGGAATACAGTGACACAATCACAGCTCACTGCAACCTTGAACTCCTGGGCTCGAGCAATACTCCTGCCTCAGCCTCCTGAGTAGCTGGGACTATAGGCGTGTGCCATCATGCCTTGCTAATTTTTTTATTTTTTGTAGAAATGAGATCTCGCTTTGTTGCCCAGCCTGGTCTTGAACTCCTGTGCTCAAGGTGATCAGCCTCATGGTGAAGAATGTGGACTCTGGATTCATAAAAGTCCAGTGAGCCTGAATCTGGGCTCTCTGAGCCTCAGTCTCATCTATAAAATGGAGATCACAATAGCACCCACCTCACAAGTTTATTATTCATGATAAAACAATAAAATACTTGCAAAGTTCTTGCCCAGTGTGTGACTTGCTACAGTAGTTATTTTTATTACTACTATTGCTGCTGTGTTAAGGATTCGATTTCACAGTGCTGTTTTCTTCATTCAGGCATGCCAAGGATGACCCCAAAGATAGAGGATTTGCCAGATCACATCGAAGTAAACAGTGGCAAATTTAACCCCATCTGCAAAGCCTCTGGCTGGCCACTACCTACTAATGAAGAAATGACCCTGGTGAAGCCAGATGGAACAGTGCTCCATGTAAGAGCCACTCGTAATCTGCCTACCTGACACCATGAAATGTTTTCAGTGTAGTAATCACACCCTTCTAAAGGCTCCACTCAAGGCTTGCTTCCTCCTAGGCCAGTGTGCTGTTAGCTTTGATAAAATGCCTTGTTCCTGGGGAGGCAGAGCAGACTCACTGTAGTCCTTTGGTGGCCAGTGCCGCAGTACAAGGTTGGGATATGCCCATGGTGGAATTGATGGAGATGAGTGCCAAGGACGACACTCATCCTGCAGAACTGCCTGTGTAGGGCTCTGCCCTCACAATAGCCTCATGTCTCTAACTCCTCATATCAGTAAGAGTAAGGTGGCCCTGTGGCCGAAAGGGGTGTTGCAACCCATGAATCAGCAGGAGATTTAGGTGCTACCAGGTACTACCAGGACATGGAGTTCTGATGACTGGTCTACTCCTACCATGTTCTTTGGAGCAGCAACTTGGAGAGTATACCAGAGGGAGTTCAGCATGATCTATCTGACTCTACATAGACAGGTCTTGAATCTGCTCCCAACATCTCCAATTCAGAAACTATGATCTGCGGGATCCCGTAGGTCTGTGTGCATTCCTGGGGCTTCCCCTGCACCTTCTCTTTGCCCTCATTGCTGGTGCTCACCATTGGTGAGGGCGCCTTCGCAACAGTTCTTTTTTGCTGGAAAAGACTAAGCACCTTTCTAGCATGCTTTGCTTCTTTCTCTTAACTATCCTAAATGCAGCAGAGAGACCAGCCACCTAGAATTTCTCTGTGTTATGGGTGATCTCCAGGAAGTTGATGTATTTTGTATCTAAAGGTTTTAAAACATCTCAAAGATGACTGAAAACCAACTTGCCCAGAAGGCAGACATGAGTGACCTTCTGGGGGCAGGATACATAGAATGTGCCATTACCAGTGTCCACATATCAAATGTTCCTGGTTCCCCTCAACCCATCAGGCAGAAGAAGCCAATTGACAGCTTCCAAAATCTTGTTGGCTTTTTCATGAGTTAATGGAAATAAAGGCTACCATTTAGTAAGGATCCACTATACTATATGTAACTTCTTACTTAACATTACCTGTCCCCTTTTTGGCAGAAGTGGAAACTGGCTGAGGGTAGTTAAGTAACTAAGGAATTGGTCAAAAGTGGCAGAGGTCCACGTGTCTTCAGACTTTTGGCTTTTCCTGCTATACCACACTTAATAGCACACTTAGGAAGCCGCTTTGTCCTCCCACCCAGTCATCTCAGCGTTAGACTGGAAAGGAACACATCTTACCAAGAACAGTGTAAAAGAAATTAGACTCCTTGCTTGGAAGTGTTTACTCCACACTCCCAAATACACAAATACAACAGCAGGATCTGACAGGGCATCAATCCAATATAAACTTTCAGGGCTACTACAATAGCTTTGGAAATAAGCCAATACTTATGTTAGCATTGCTTTTAGCTTCTTGATCTCTCCTAGAAAACTTCTTATTAAACAATGAGTTGGGGTCAGTGTTCTGGACCTTTTTGTTTATGCCTCCCTAGAAGTTTTTATTTTTTTGTATTTGACCTTTCCAGCCAAAAGACTTTAACCATACGGATCCTTTCTCAGTAGCCATATTCACCATCCACCAGATCCTCCCCCCTGACTCAGGAGTTTGGGTCTGCAGTGTGAACACAGTGGCTGGGATGGTGGAAAAGCCTTTCAACATTTCTGTTAAAGGTAAGCTTCATTTTCCAGAGGAAGAGCTTATATCCTTGATGCACTGTGTTTCTGTATTACTAAGAAAAGTTGCTGTATCTAGACAGAAATGCTTTCTGACCACTAAAGTATTTTTCAGGATACTAAACCTTTTTTTAAAAAGTTATACGCATGAAAATAGAATGAAGAGATTAAGAGGATGATCTTTGGAGTCACACAGCCCTGGGTTTGATTTTGTCTCTAACACTTTGTAATCTTGTGGATGGCCTTGAGCAAATGAATTTAACCTGAGTCTGTCTGTATTGGTAAATGGAGCTTATTTTATGTATGTCTTAGGGCTACTGGGAAGATTTGTTAAATACATAGAATACTTGGAATTGTGTCTGGCATAACATGTCTGGTAGTGATTATATTTCATAAAAAGGTAAGCATCATTATTGTTGTAACTTCTTATTCATTATTGTAGAGAATAATTTGAAGAATCTCTATTTTGAGGATTACTCCTTTAATGTGAAGCCCAGACTATGCTATACAATTAACAGGAATGATTTTTCACATATTCAGGGCTGTGGGTATTCTTCCTGCTATCAATTAGTATTTCAAAATTCAAATTAATCTGAGGGGATATGTGTACATTTGTGGCTTGAGGAGAAGACAAAAAGTGGAGGTAAATGCAGGTTAACTTGGCTGGTGTACATAGCCACAACAAGGAATTTTAAGTTTGGAAGTTACTTATGAACCCATTTAGACAGAAGCACCTACCAGCTCTCTGCCATATATTCTAGGAAAGGCACTAGGCTAAGATGATTTGTAAGACCTACCACAATGTAAATGCTATGTAAATAGCTGTTACACTGTATCGTTCAGAGAATAATGACAAGAAAAGTTTGCACGTGTTTAGTACAGACACAATTTTTTTCCCCAAATATTTTTGATCCATGGTTAGTTGATTTCACGGATGCAGAACCTACAGATACGAAGGGCCACCTGTATAAGGTAGGAAAGTTAGTAAGCACAAATCATAGTTTTGAACCTGAGTCTCCTGATTCCAGACCCAGCACCATCTCTTCTAGACCATTTTGTTGAGTCTCTTGTGTTACAGACGGAGAAGTAAGACGACTAAAGTTGATTTGTATTTGGGTCACTTCATTACTTGATTAGGAATTTTTTGGAAGATCCTACAGGTAACTTTTATAAATAAGATGATGTAGATACTCATTAGTTTTTTTTTGTTTTTAAAGGCCAATAACAGCAGTAGCATACATGCAACCTCATAGATTTGAATTCTCTGCCCTGACAATCCATGTAAACCACCTCACAATCATTGTTATTATTATTGATTACAGGAAAAAGCTCAAATCTGTTTTATTCAGTAGAATTTTCACATGACCAAAATAATGTCTTACATCTTGCATGTTTTTTGAAGAAAGAAAATGATATACAGACAAGACAAATTATCTTATTTTTAAGCTTCTTGGAATGTTTGCTACCCATGAAAAATAGTAAGTCAAAACCAACCATGCTGCTGACGTACAGAGGAGTCACTGGTTCTAATTTTTATCTTTAATGAAAGATACAACACACAACATCAATGCATAGAAGCCCCTCCAGTCCTAAGTCACTGATGCCTCTTTGCTGTCATATTGGCTGATAGCCATCATATGGAAATAGCCATTAGGTAAATTAGTGTCTTTTATTGTAGTATTTTTAAAAATAGATACTAGGCTTTACCACCAGTTCCAGTGTACAGATTGGTACAATTACTTTGGAAAACTGGTAATATGTACTTTAATACATATACTACCCTATGACCTACCAATTCTACTCTTAGGTATATGCTCAATAGAATGAGTACATATGTTCAAAAAAGACATCTTTAAGAATGTTCAGAGGTTTTATTCCTAATAGCCCAAAACTGAAATTAACCCAAATGCCCATCAACATTATAAGAGATAAATAAATTGTGGTATAATTCATATGTGTTAGTTTGCTAGGGCTGCTATACTATAACAAAGTACTACAGGATGAGTGGCTTAAATAACAGAAATTTATCTTCTCACAATTCTGGAGGCTAGAAGTCTAAGATCAAGGTGTCAACAGAGTTGTTTTCTTTCTTCTTAATTACTTTTTTAATTAATTAATTAATTTTTTTAGAGACAGGGTCTCACTCTGTTGCCCAAGCTGAAGCATAGTGAGGCCATAGGCGATCATAACTCAGTGTAACCACAAACTCCTGGGTTTAAGTGATTCTCCCACCTTAGCCTCCTTGAGTAGTTGGGACCACAGGTGTGTGTCACCATGCTCGGCTAATTTTTTTATTTTTTTGTAGAGACACAGGCTCTCTATGTTGCCCAGGCTGGTCTCCAACTCCTGGCCTCAAGCCGTCCTCCCTCCTCTGCCTCCCAAAGTGCTGGGATTACAGGCATGAGCCAATGCACCCAGCCCCAGAGTTGATTTCTTCTGAGGTCTCTGTTCTTGGCTGTGGATGGCTGTCTTCTCCCTGTAGTCCTCACAGGGTCTTCCCTCTGTGCCTGTGCGTCCTGAGTTAATCTTCTTATAAGGGTACCAGTCATATTGGATTATGATCCACCCTAATGAACTCATTTTAACTTAATTACCTCTTTAAAGGCCCTATCTCCAAATACAGTTATATTTTGAGGTATTGGGGGTTAAGACTTCAACATATGAATTTCGGGAGGAACACAATTCAGCCCATAAAGTCATGCAGAGGAAAATTAAACAGCGTTAAAAAAGAATTCCTGCACTGATCTGGCTGAATCTTGCAGACATGATAATGAGTGAAAGAAAGTAAATGCTTTATGATTCCATTTATATAACATCAAAGAACAGGCAATACTGATCTTTAGAAGTCAGGATAGTAGTTACCTCTGGGAAAAGGATGTTTACTGGGAAAGGGCACAGGGGTGCCTTCTGCGGGGCTGGAAATGTTCTCTATCATAATCTGGGTGGTGGTTACATGGGCGTATACACAGCTAAAGTCCCTTGAGCTAAATACACTTGTATACTTCAATAAATAAATAAATAAATAAATAAAGATTTTTGCACTTTATGTATTTTAAATCTCAATAACAATATTGAGATTTAACAAATAACAAAATGTCAATAACTATGATTTTAAAAAATGATGGGTTACTAAGAGGAAGGTTTGGGAGCAATTATTTTCACTCTCATAAAAGTATCACAGACTAGCACTAATGGCTGTAAGAAAATGTGCACCTGCTGGTTTAAACAAAGAGGTGGCCTTGTTTGATCACGCAAGGGAATCATGACTTAATGAATGAATTTACTCACAACAGTGCCCTCTTTTCTGACCTAAATAAAATGTGTGTCCGGTCTTACCTAACTTAGTACTGGCATGGTCGGCCTCCAGGCAGGGGATACTGCTTGATTAGGCTCCTTACTGGCTTTGTTACTCTCTTTGGATAGCTTCCTAAATCTGTATTCAGTCAGCCAATAGAATTTACTGAAGGCCTATTATGTTTCAGCTCCTGTTCTAGGCACTGGAAATAGAGCAGTGAATAGTATAGAGGGAGGAAAAAAACTTATCAGGGAGCTTACATTCCCACAGGGAGGTAAGCAATGAGCAAATAAATAAGTAAAATGTATAGTTTGCTAAAATGCTGAGTGCCATAGAGAACACTAAAGCGGACATGAGGGTCGACAGTGCCGGGGCAGGGCTGGAGGGTGACTGTAACTTTAAATAGCGTAGTCAAGGCTTCCTGAGAAACTGATACTTGAGCAAAGACTGGAAAGTCATTTCTAAGGAAGGTGAGTCAAAGCATTAAGACAGAGAAGAAAAGTTAAATTACCAAACATTGCAATGTGCCCTGAAATCTGAAAGGTTCCACATTCTGTAACACATGTTCTCGGGAAGGAAAAACAAAACCAGCCGTGCATTTCCAAGTAGGTTGGGCTAATGGAGCTCACTGGAAATTCAGTTGACAAACATTCAGCACCTGGTAGGTGCCGGTGAACAAACCTACGTGGACTTTGCCCTGATGTAGTTTTGAGTGTGGTGCTGTGTTTTACAAACTTTTAAATATTATCCTCCCATTAAGGAGGTCTTTTAGAAATTTTATTCCAAAACTCCCTCCTCTCACCATACATTTTAATGTCACAGATGTACCGTATCTCTGTTTATGTACTGTGGTTCTTTGGAGGGCTGCAAGCCATTGTAATATCTAAAAGTTTTTCGTCCTCCAAGAACCAATTTTCACTTCCTTGGAGATGCTGTCACCACCATTGAGAATACATGGTTTTTGAGATGGGGAGATTTTTCTAGATTATCTGAGTGAATACACTGTAATCACATCAGTTGTTAAAAAAAAAAGAAAAGCAGAGAACCATCGCTGATAATAGTCAGAAAGAGATGTCATGGTAAAAGAAGGGTCAGAGAGATCTGAGACCTGATGCTGTTGGCTTTGAAAGTGGAGGAAGGAGCTTTGAGCCAAGGAATGCAGGTAGTCTTTGGAAGCTGGCAAGAGCAAGGAAACAGATTCTCCACTAAACCTCCAGAAAGGAACACAATGCTATGCTTGCTATGTCTTAATTTTAGTACAGTGAGACCCATGTCTGACTTCTGACCTCCACAACTATAAAACAATAAATTTGTGTTGTTTTAAACTCAGAGATGAATATGAATATGAATATATGGCCTAGTGGGAAGACCAATATTAAATAATCACTCAAACTTACAAAGCATAATACGTGCTGAAAATGACGACAAAGGAAAACTAGAGGTTCTATGAAAGCATGTGGCACTCCTAATTGAAGTTCTGGGCTGGATGCCTGTGAAGAAGTCACATCCGAGCTAAAACCTAACCAGGAGAAATACTGGGAAGTGGAGCATTCCTTGCAGGAGAACAACATCCACAAAGAACCCGAGAAAGAAAGGAGCTTGGTGTTTGGTAGTTGGATGACTTCTGAAGGGTCAGCAGGACTGATGGGTCCCGGGTAAGGGGAAGAGGAGGCTGGAGGGTAGGCAGGGGCTCAATCATGCAAGGCCTGGCAGGTCATGGTATGAATTTGGGATTTTATCCTGCATGTAATGAGAATCCACTGAAGGGTCTTGAGCAGGGGAGTGCTCGTATTTTAAGGACACACGTTGACTGTGGATAATGGGTTGGAGGAGCAAGAGCAAAGCAGATAGCTCTGCTCTGAGCAGGTGATGTCATTGAATGTGAGCAGAGAACTCTAAGAGGACTTTGTTGGAAAAGTAAAACATGTCCTCTATTCCACCTAAGCACAACTATCAAACAGCAAAACCTAAAGACTAATCTGATTGCCAAAACTTTATTTAGTTCTCCCAAAGCCCCTGAATGCCCCAAATGTGATTGACACTGGACACAACTTTGCCATCATCAACATCAGCTCGGAGCCTTACTTTGGGGATGGACCAATCAAATCCAAGAAGCTTCTGTACAAACCTGTCAATCATTATGAGGCTTGGAGGCATATTCAAGGTAAGGTTTGGACAGGAGAGGCCCCAGTTGGGGATGGAGCACCAGAAAAGATAATTCCCCAAATACAGAAATCTTTTCTCCCTACTGCAACCCTCCACCTCAAGGTGGCAGAGGATCCATTTCAGCGTGTTCAGGAGGGAGTGTAAACAGGACCTCTGGCTTCTGGGGCTGACTTTCTGAAAGTCATTGTGTACTATGGGACACGGAACCAGCCTGCATCATAAGTTACTGTAAATATTTCCTTCCCAGGCTTCTCTGGCTCTCCAGTCCTGTTTATAGTTACTCTGTCTTACCTGGTCATGGTGGTTTACACCATGAGTAAGGGAACGGGAAAGTCCAGACCTGCTGGAAAGGCAGAGAGACTTAATCTGCCTAAATTCGAGAAGTGGTCATTGCTGCTATGTCGAGTCATTCTTTTTTTTTTTTCATTTCATGTCTTGCTCTGTCTTGTAGCCCCCTAACACAGATTTTTGGAGGAATTTGCACTTGCAAAGTTGGGGCCGTGGCAGACCAGACTGGGGTGGGTGGGGGGAGTATGGGTGAAGAGAACTATATGCTCCTACCCCAAATTCCTGGAAGCAAAAAATAATAATTCAATACAATGTGACCAAATGTCCAAAGTTCATGGAAACAGTTAATTTTGAAACACAAATTACAATTCTATTTGTTGCGTGATGATGTAAAAGCATAATTTTAAAAAATAAAACAAAACTGTACATTGTCCATTGACCATGCTGCTTTGATTAGGCCATTTTATAGAGAGACCTGCCACTATCATGCTTGTAGGTAACATGTCTGTAATGTCTCTGATTTCCTAAAAAGGGCCCTCTACCCACTGTATGTAGATAATTTGAGAAAGTTACAAAAAAAATAGAAGACAAGGAGGCTTAATAACACTAGCTGACCTAGGTTCACTGAATAAAGTCATGCAATTATGACTGAGCTCTTCACATTCTATTGTAGACTTAGCCAGAATTCAAGATCTTAGGGATGCAGGCTGATTTGCTCAATTGCTCTTTTCTCATATCAACGGTGAGGTCTCTTTTTGTCATATGGTAGTAATAATCCATTGCTATTTCTGCAAGTGAACATCGAGAAAGTGATCTTCTAAGAGCTGTTAAATACAGCCCAGTATTCTTTAACCAACTAGGAATTTATCATATGTTAAGGCAAAATTTACCTTTGCAATATGCATGGAAAAACAGAAGCTGGGTAAAGCAAATCGTTAAGGAGTAAAAGAGGCACATGACATTTGTTCATGAGAACTATTTTCAAGGACTTCAGAACCTTCATTCTTATGTACAAACATTATAAATCAGTTATCTGGTCACTTTAAACCCTCAAAGATTCTTTTTCTTTTGAGAGCCTGATTGCAATCAGTGTATGTACTTGAAAACAGTAGAAATTAGATTATTTTACTCTAATTGAGTTCCCCCCCCAAATCTGGAGTTCCATACAGTATGAGATTTGTGAGATTTGATTCCACAAATGAAAAGACAGAAGCACTAGAGAAGAAATGTATAAGTGGCACAGAGATGCACATATTAATACGTACATTGTAGCCGGGAAACATCCTTTCAAAAGCCTACTTTTTCTTATATTAGGAGTGATGAGGCCTTGAAGATGGAATTGCTTCTTAGTTTCACTAAGACATATTTTTCAAAACCTAAAACTAGTTCACATCACAGTAACAACTCCAGTTTAAAGAATGTAAAAGGATGCCAACCTAAGTTTCCTGGACTTTCCCTCTCCTCAGTGACAAATGAGATTGTTACACTCAACTATTTGGAACCTCGAACAGAATACGAGCTCTGTGTGCAGCTGGCCCGCCGAGGAGAGGGCGGGGAAGGGCACCCTGGACCCGTGAGACGCTTCACAACAGCTTCTATCGGTCAGTGGAAGCCAACAGGCACTTATTCACGAGCTGGGTGGGAGGGGGAGGAAGGGGAAAGAGGAAGGAAGACCAGGAAGGGTGGTGGTGGGTAAGTGGGTGGGTGGGGATGGAGGTGGCAGGCGTTTGCTTTTGAATGGGTGGGAAAGTGACAGGAAGGCCAGACACTTGGAGCCAAACCATGCCTTTATTTGGGCTGGAGTCCTGGTCTGTCTCCCTGGGGGATGGGGTCTGCCGCAACCCATGCGGACAGAGAAGGAAGCAGATGAGCCTTCAGGAAGGCAGGGACATCCCTAAGGAGTTGGATTTACTTAGAGCGACTGTCCTGAGCCTGGGCGCCTGCATTTTACCACCAGCATCCTGTTTCCATCTGAAGGGCCCAGGCCAGGCTCCTGTCGCAGACATATTTCAGAAACCCCCATTTATTTATTTTTAAAAATAATTTCTGATGTTTCAAAGTGATTCACACATGCAGTGAAAACATCAAATAGAATGAAAGGCTTTTATCTAAAGAACAGCGTCCCCTCGCTGCACCCCTCGGCCTCCCAGTCCCACCTCCTGTAGACAGCCACTGTCATCTCCTTGAGCCATTTCTTACGAGAGTCACCTCCAGGATTCTAAATGGGTAGTTCCCACACATGAGTGTCTATCAGGATCACCTGGAGAGTTTGTTAAAACAGATTGCTGGGTCAGTGCTTTATAGTTTCAGGTTCATATATATTTAATTCATATTACCTTCGAGGGTAAGAAGTATCATCTTTCCCATTTTATAGATTGAAAAGTAGAGTCTCGGAGTGGTTAATAACTTGCCCATGGTGATGCATGTTACGGCCCCATATCCAATTATTATTATTATTGTTATTATTTTATCTAGGATCCCAAAGGTACCATTTTCTTATCCTAATTCATAAATTTTCCTGTTTCTTAGTCCATTTACTAAAGGCAGAAGGATATGAAATGATTTAGTGAGAAAACTAGGGAGAATATCTAGATCTTCTTCTGCAGGGATTATGCACCCCTAACAGAGACACCCTTTCTCCAACCACCCACCTGGTTTTCATCTGACCAGCAGTATCCTTAACCGTATGGAACCCACAGCTACTCTGGGGCTTGCAGAAGCGTTGTACAAGTAAGAATTGGCTTCCGGGGGACCCTGCAGGTTGTGAATACAAAAAATAAAGTCAGAAACTGTACATTAATTAGAGGCTAAAGGGACCCCCGATACTGCATCAGGTTGCTGCTAAAAGGCAAATGGTAGTTCATTCTCCCTCAGGTCAGTGTTGATGAGTCCAAGGGGAAGGTCGTAATCTGACTCAAATGGAAAGTATTTATGGGACAGAACATAAAACACTTCATAGCCCCCCACCCTACTGTCTTCAATCCTCAGAATATGTTCCAGTCAGGATGTATTCAGAGGTCTCCTGGAATATTTCAAAGTAGTTCTCAGGGGTGGGCGGGAAGGGGATTCTTGAAGGTTCTTCTTTTCCCATTGTTTGAATTTTGCTGAAGTTTGTTTTTTAATTCATCTGGCAGTTGGATTACTTGTGTGTGTTGACTGAGGTGGTGAAGGCCAGGGAGCGCAGGGGGTCGGGGGGAAGAGCACACATTCTGAACGCACTGCAGAAAGAGGGCAGACGGGGAGGGGAAAAAGGGAAATGACCGTTTATAAAGTGACTCCTCTGTACCTGGCACAGGACGAGGAGGTTTACATACATCCTCCAAAACAGCAGCTCTCGCTTCTGCTTCATTGTAAACCTGCCTAACCACACTAGGCAGCTTATTTTGGAACTTAGACTTTAGAGTTTAGCCGGAGGAGTTGACATCACCACTCTCAATTTGCGAAGGTTATGGAGAAAGGAGCAATAAGACCTTTAGCATAACGCCAAGCAAATGCATGCCTGATCGCTAGTTCTTACTAGACTGAGAGCAGTCTGACCGCTCTGGTGGGACTGATTCCCCAGAAGATGGAAACAGACCCTTCCTCTCATGTCTAACAAAGAGTTAGAACCGCATTTTTCAAGCTTTCAAAAAAACTTTATTGCTTGCCCCCATGGAGCTTTTTTAGATATCTTTGTCCTAATAGATGCTCCCCCCATGAAATTTTAATACCACAAGACATACTCTATATCTGTGTATTATGGTCCTTTGTAAACCATTGCAATAATCTAAGATTTTCTCATACCCCAAGAACGAATTTTTTGCCCCCTAGGGGTAGTAATGACGTCCCCAGTGGAAATGCATAAATTAGAGGATTGCTATCCTATGTTTTGGAAGGGCTTTATATTTGGAATAAAAAAATCACTTTACTGTTATTAACTGAAAAGTCACAAATTCCTCTTTTGCCCATTGTCATAACACGTCTTGAAAGAAGGAAGGGAGAGAGGGAAGAGACTGATGTTAATAGAGCCCCCAACACCTTCCAAGCATTTTCACATCCATATTCTCATTTATTCCTCCTGAGTCTGGAAGACGGGCATTTTAATTGCATCTTACAGGTGAACTTGGAGAGAATATGAATCTGCCCAAGGTATGAAACTAAAGTGGCATGTTCTTGTTTCTCTGATTTTAAAATCCATATTGTTTCTATTTAGCTAGGTCTCATGGGTAATTATGGCCAGGCAGCATGTGATCGTAGCAGATACCTTGATGTGATCACAGCAGTGCTTTAAAATATATTGCTCAAAATGGTAACAGAAATGCTACACACTCAGCCACAATCCCACAAGCTCAGCAAATCCACTGTTTTCATTTTTATCAGTTTCCTTCCTATCTGTCACCATTGTAGACCTGACTTTTACCAAGCTACAATCAGAGCTCTTTCTCATGTACTATAAATATTTTGACTGGGCTTCCATACTTTTCCTAGTTATCTATTTTAATCCATTGGATGGCTACATCATAATTTATTAAAGCATTTCTTATTTTGAGCATTTAGAGGTTTCTTCCAATTGTTTGCTATTATAAATAATGTTGTAATGAACATCTTCATGCACACAGCTTTTTTTCTTCCTCTGGAGTATTTCTTCAGGATAAAACCCTGGTATTTATATATTAGGCCCAAAGTATATGATCATTTCTAGAGCTCTTGGAAAATATTTCCAAGTTGTTTTCCAATGGGGTTGAACTCCTGTATTAAAATTACTCAAACTATATGTTAGAAATATTTCAAAGATTTGCTATTTAGGTAGAGAAAAAAGTATCATATGGCTGCTAGCTTGTGTTTCTTTGATAGCTTGTGAAGCTGTATATCATTCTAGAAGCCAAGGTTATTCTTTAAAGCTGCCCTTTGGGGCTGTCATTATCTCCACCCTACATAGAAATAATGATCTTTCTGGTTTCTCCTAGGACTCCCTCCTCCAAGAGGTCTCAATCTCCTACCAAAAAGTCAGACCACTCTAAATTTGACCTGGCAACCAATATTTCCAAGCTCGGAAGATGATTTTTATGTGGAAGTGGAGAGGAGGTCTGTGCAAGTTAAAAGTGATCAGCAGAATATTAAAGTGCCAGGCAACTTGACTTCAGTGCTACTTAACAACTTACACCCCAGGGAGCAGTACATAGTCCGAGCCAGAGTCAACACCAAGGCTCAGGGAGAATGGAGTGAAGACCTCACCGCTTGGACTCTTAGCGACAGTAAGTGACACATGCTGCCCCAGCCTCACCTGAAAAACATGTGCCTATTGCCATTTGGACTGAGCTACCATCACTTCAAGACTATTTCTTAGAAATCACAAGAAGAAGTTAGTTGTGAATCGAAGCTAATTAGTATCTCTACCTAATCATTTTAATAACCTGTAATAAATCAGAAAGCCCCATATATTCGGATTTGCAATAATTCAAGCAGGATTGTACTAAAATTTACCTTTCCTTGGTATGGAGTTGTTTATTAAGTAAATTAGTAATGAATAAGGTTTTCTAGGACTTAATCAGTTATAGGAAAGTTTTTAAGGATTATCATGTATCTACATGTACAGAGATGTGATTAGTGACAGATGAGTCTTTCTTAGTCTTAAAAGCCAAATAACTTTGCTTGAAAACCCTTTATAACAGACAATTTTTGGAATTAAAATATGTATCTGAGAGTAATAAAACCAATCTTTTTTCAAAATATTCTGCATTTTAGGCTTTTCTCTATTTCTGATTGGTCATTAAAATTAGTTGGAACTTCTTAGATTTCTTCATAGTATTGAAATTTTTTTTATCATTAAGCAGAGAGTTCTAATTTGATTCGCTGACATTAGAACAGTGTCTGTACATTTTGGGAGCCCGTGGAAAGATGAGATACTTCTTGACCACGACAGCTACCACTTAAGTCAGAATCACGGGGTTTCTCGCCAAGCCCCCAAGTCTGAGGCTGTCCTCTGCATTTGGTGTCCACCTTCTCAGTGACAGCTATAGTAGTCGGCTCAGTGTTTTTCCAGCCACCCTTCTGTGTCAGTGACTCGTGAAAGTCTGGACTGTTTTGTCAGTGTTTAGGGATTCTTCATCATATATATTTTTTAAGTCTGTGAAATTTACGAGTTACAGAATAGTGCAGACAGTAACACAGCAAACATTCACATTCCTTCTACTCAGAATTAGCAACTATTAAGATTTTGTCGTATTTGCTTCCAGCATTTTTTTGTTGACTTACGGAGGTAGTAACAATACAGATGTATCAAAATCCCCTTCGATTGTCATCCCTACTCTATTTCTGTTCCCCTCTTCCCAGAGATGACCAAAATTGAGTTTATGGATCTTTCCATTCAATGTTGTATAATTTTAATATATATCCGTAAGTATACACATGCATACATATCATTCATCTTTTTTTGAATAAACATTATTTTTATCTATTCATATTAGATCTGATGCATGGCTTTTAAACTTCTGTATAATATTCTATCTTATGAATATATCATGTCATTTATCCATTCCCTTTTCGATGGACATGTAGGTAGGTTTCACTTTTTCACTATCACAAACAAATATGCAGTGGTCATTCTTACGCATGTCTCCGTGTGTAGGTGTGAGAGCTTTTCTAGGGAACATATCCAGAAGTGGAACTCATGGCTGTTTGCCTCTAAAGTGACCATTCTATGGGTACTATGTCCAGGAGTGCTTGAGAGTGCTATTCCTTATCCCCCTCTCTGAATATATCTTTTCCCTATATCTATATCCCTTGATAGTGTCAGACTTTTTTATTTTTGCCCATCTCAAAAGCAAAAAATGGTACTTCCATTAATTTCAATTTTCATTTCCTTGATCACTAGCAAGGCTGAGCATCTTTTTCTGTTAATTGGTCTTTTGGTTTTCCTTGTTGATATGCTTTGCCCATTTGTTATAGATTGTCTTTCTTACTTATTTGTAAAAATTATTTATATAATCTGAATACTAATCTTGCTATATATATTTCAAATATATTCTCCTAATTCCTTTATTGTAACCTTGGTTGTGGTGGCTTTTGTTCCATAGACACTTGACATTTTGATGCGATCATACCTATTGATATTTGCTGTTATGATCTTTATTTTCTGTGTTTTGGAAGTATTACCTATCCCAAGGTCATAAATATATTCTCTGCAACTTTTCTAGTAGTTTTAGTGTTTTGCATATTTAGGTCTTTAAGATATAGGAATGATATTTTGGGGTATGGTATTTTTTAACATTTTCATTTTAGTCTTATTTATTCACATATGGCAAGTCAGTGGTCCCGATGCCATGTATTGAATAATGCCCCTGGTGACTTGTGATGCTTTCTGTATCATGTGCCAAGTTCTCATATTCATTTTGGGTCTATTTCTGGACTCTCTGTTCCCTTCCATCAATCTGTGTTTGTTCCTATACCATTTCTAGCTTGTTTAAATTAACTATAGATTTGTGAAATGTCTTGTTAACAGTGGTGTGAATAACTACTTTCTTTTCCAGAATTGTCTTAGGCATTCACTCACTATTCTATATTTTATCCTCATTAGAATTATATACTACTGAAATCACACTCATTTTTGTTTATAGTATTAAAAACTACCTAGAAGTCACCGAAAGTGGACTTGCCGTGGGTGACTGTATGGAGTTTGATGTGAGGTTTATGCTGGTGGTGGTGGCAGGGAGTGAGATTGGCAGGGTAGGAGTTGCTTTCTACAGAGTCAAGGATTAGGGGAAGGAGGATGTGAATGAGAATGTTTCAGTTTTAACTGAAAATATTTGTTATATGTGTTATCAATGGCAGATCTTGCATATCAATTGTTCAGAAGTAAAATTAATGCTTCTAGTTATCAAGTTTGTGTTGGTTTCCAGCCTAGCAATTCCATTTGGTCCAAGTGTAGGAAATGGAGTGAATTAGATGTGGCATATGGCCCCAAACATATTTAAAAAATAATATATGTATATAATGTTTTCTTGTATATAAACATTTTTATGTGTAATATTTGACCATTAAAATGACTTTATGAGGAAAGTAGGGTAAGAGTGATCACATTTAACAGATGACAAACCTAAGATCCAGAGGGTAAATGACTTGCCCAAAGTTATGCATCTGGTTAAGTTGTAGGGTTTAGGATTCTAACCCATATTTCAGTTCTTTTCCCCGTCCCCCAAACCATGCTACAAATATCTTCCATTTGTCTCTTTGGATTGGCAACCAGCTGCTTCCAAGCAACTTCAGTTATTTTAGAAGTTCCTTTAGTAGTGATATCCCATTTCTAAATTAAGGGCTAATTAGTGTTTCCTAAAGTGCTTTATAATCTACATAGAGTCACCCGGGGAAGCTGTTAAAATGTACATTGCTGGCCCCAGATCCACTGAATCTAAATCAGAGGTCCCTTGAGCTATCCCTAAGTGTGACTTCTTTTAGGCATAAAATGGATAAATAGGTAGATGCAGATTTATGATTTTTAGTTGGCATCAAAATTATATTCATTATTCTTTTAGCAGTGTCTGCAAGGTACTGCTTCTTTTTCTGACAGGCTTAGAAGACCACTGGTTTATGAAGTCGATTTTTTTTTTGAGGCACAACTGTACAAATATTAAATACGTGTTCATAGTAATCTGAATATGTTAGTATTCCTATTACCCTGTAATCTTCTTATAGGAAAGACGGTTATATTTTTATAAAAATATATAAAAAGTTTGGTACTGGATGCAAAAGAAGATATACAGTTAATTGTGATTTTTGGATAATTTGTCACCTGCTAGACATAGAAAATAACATTCATATTTGGAATGCTCAAAATCCAATATCTAATCCTCATAAATTCCCACAGTTACCTAAGGAGTAACATGGGAAATCAATGTAATGGAAAGAGAAAACTGAGAATGGAGAAGAAATTCTAGGAATTTAGAATAGAAAGAATGTGCCTTAAGACACTTCTCAAAGGTTCTAATTTGCTTATAAGCAGTGACTTTCATATGGGAAGAGACTGATGTATGGAGTGAAACATGCTGAGTCTACTACTTGCTTACTGGGACCAAAGTCACTTAAATTTTTGAACTCTCAATTTTCTCATCTCTAAAATTTAAATAATAAAAATCTCAACACTGCCTACCTGCCTGCCTGTGGTTATGAAAGTCGAGAGAGTGTCTGTATATGGAAGCACGTTGTAAACAGCCTCACAAATGTAAGGGAAAGTTAATATTAAGGGTAAGACCTTGGATTTATTCTTTTCTTGGGTTAAATATCTGTAGGCTTTATTGGGTCACAAACTTCCCTTTTAGCCTGTGCCCTTTAGGAAAAGAGTTTAGTGAGAATGCAGGAAGGATTCTGTGCATGCCATCTCCACACCTGGAAAAACTCAAAATATCTCTTTCTCATCCTGCCTAGGCCCATGAATGGAAGATGATCTCACTTTTTCCCAATTCCCTTTAGCACCTTGTCTACCAAATGCTTAATACATTTTCTCATGTATACACAGACTTGCCAACTGCTCCACAAATGCATTTAAGGACAGAACAGGCCATATGACACTAAGACTATGGGCTATGGAGCCAGACTGCCAGGAGTTGAATCCTGTTTCTTCCGTTAATACTTAATAGTGGTGTGACCTTGGCTAAGTCACTTCATCTCTCTGGGCCTTAGTACTTACATAAATACTGTCATGAAAAGGAAATGAGTTAATATATGAAAGGGCCTAGAACACTGCCTGGATTGTAAGCACTATATGTCAGTTCTCATAATCGTTCCATTCTTCCCAGTGTCAAGAACAGCGTATGTATGTTTGTGGAATAACAGAATTTCTGAGGCCTTTGTTTAGTGTAAGGATGACAAATCGGTGATATGTGCATTGCCATTTTCTTATCTGTGCCATTCTTTCATGTCTGACTGGACTTGGAATCCAGTAGCCACTACCAATTGATTGGAATTACCACCCAAGAAAATACCTATTTGCCTTTCATGGTTTCTGAACTGACATGAACCATCTTTCAAAAGCGTGATGATCTAAGAGATGGTAGCATATCTGGAGTGATTTTTTTTTCCTTTTAATTTCTAGTTCTCCCTCCACAACCCGAAAACATCAAGATTTCCAACATCACGGACTCCTCAGCTGTGATTTCTTGGGCAATATTGGATGGCTATTCTATTTCCTCTATTATCATCCGTTACAAAGTTCAGGGCAAGAATGAAGACCAGCACATCGATGTGAAGATAAAAAATGCCACCATCACTCAGTATCAGCTCAAGGGCCTGGAGCCCAAAACAGCTTACCAGGTGGACATTTTTGCAGAGAACAACATAGGGTCAAGCAACCCAACCTTTTCTCATAAACTGCTGACCCTCCCAGAATCTCAAGGTTGGTAGAGTGGACAGGTATTTACATAGGATTATTTTTGAGGAATATCAGAAAAGCCCCACTGTCTTAAGATATTTGCCCCACATGTGTGTCAATTCATTTGTCTTAATAGGACCTCAAGATATGTCCTTAAAATCAAAACACCTCTAGGGAGGATCCCTGTTGACCCATTTTCTATTATTAAACCTTAGAATAGATTAGCCTGTCAGCACACCCCACCCAACAATCTAGGAAGAAAGCTCTGAGGAATACAATTTTTTTTTTTTTTTTTGAGACAGAGTCTCGCCCTGAGGCCTGGGCTAGAGTGCCGTGGCGTCAGCCTGGCTCACAGCAACCTCAAACTCCTGGGCTCAAGCTATCCTTCTGCCTCAGCCTCCCAAGTGGCTGGGACTACAGGCATGCACCACCATGCCTGGCTAATTTTTTCTATATA
>CAUYRT010087373.1:0-13187 GCA_963574885.1 Lepilemur ruficaudatus | reverse complement strand
GCTCTTGCTCAGGCTGGTTTCGAACTCCTGACCTTGAGAGATCCTCCTGCCTCGGCCTCCCAGAGAGCTAGGATTACAGGCGTGAGCCACTGCGCCCGGCCAGAACTTCATTCCTTTTTATAGCTGACTAATATTCCGTTGTATGTATATACCACATTTTATTCATCCATGTATCAGTCTGTTAATGAACACTTAGGTTGTTTCCACCTTTGGGCTATTGTGAATAATATTGGTGTGAGCATTGACACACAAATATCTGTTTGAGTCCCTGTTTTCCTTTAGGTAAAAAATTAGGAGTAAAGTTGGGAGTCATATGGTAATTCTATGTCTATCTTTTTTTTTCCCTTTACTGATGGGTTTTGCTCTGTCACCTAGGCTGGAGTGCAGTGGTGTGACCATAGCTCACTGCAATCTCGAATTCCTGGGCACAAATGATCCTTCTGTCTCAGCTTCCCATGTAGCTGGGTCGAAGGTGTGCGCCACCACAGCTGGCGGCTAATTTTTTTAAAAAAATTAGACACGTTGCTTTGGTTTGTTGCCCAGGATGGTCTTGAACTCCTGATCTTAAGCGATCCTCCCGCCTTGGCCTCCCAAAGTGCTGGGATTATAGGCATGAGCCACTGCCATCCAGCCTGTTTAACTTTTTGTCTTTTTGTTATTGGGTTGTAGGGGTTCATTATATAGTTTCTATATTAAACCCTTATCAGATATATTATTTGCAAATATTTTCTCTCTTGATAGTGTCCTTTGATACACGTACGTTTTTAGTTTTAGTAAAGTCCAGTTTATCTACTTCTTCTTTTGTTGTTTATGTTCTTGGTGTCATTGTGGGTCTTGGTTTTTTAAATTTTTTATTTGGTTTTTCTCGGTAATTGACCAATAAAAAAATATTTATATTTATGACATACAATGTGATGTTTTGAGACATGTATACATTGTAGAATGATTAACTCAAGCTAATTAACATAACCATCACCTGATTTCAACTGAAATTTTGTATCTTTTAACCAAGATTTCTCTAACCCCTTACTTCCCCAGTCCTTGGTAACCACCATTCTACTCTTTGCTTCCATGAGCTCAAAATTTTTAAATTCTGCATATAAGTGAGATCATACAGTCTTTGTCTTTCTGTGCCTGCCTTATTTCACTTAGCATAATATCCTCTATATCCATTCAAGTTGTTGCAAATAACAGGATTTCCTTCTTTTGTTTTTTAAGAGTTGGGGTCTTTGCTCTGTCACCCAGGCTAGAATGCAGTGGCACAATCATAGCTCACTGTAGCCTCAAATTCCTAGGCTCAAGTGATCCTCCTGGCTCAGCTTCCTGAGTAGCTGGGACCACAGGTGCGTGCCACCACAGCTGGCTAATTTTTTTTTCATTTTATTAGAGATGGGGGTCTCACTATGTTACCCAGGCTGGCCTTGAACTCCTGGCCTCAAGTAGTCCTCCTGCCTCAGCCTCCTGAGTAGCTGGGATTATAGGCACAAGCCACCACACCTGGCTGCAGAATTTTCTTCTTTTTTTAAGGCCGAGTAGTTATTCAATTGTGTATATATACCGCATTTTCTTTATCCATTCATCCATTTATGGACACTTAGGTTGATTCCATATTTTAGCTATTGTGAATGCTATTGTAATGCTGCAATGAACATGGAAATGCAGATATCTCTTTGGCATACTGATTTCATTTCCTTAGGATATATACCCAGAAGTGGAATTGCTAGATCATATGCTAGTTCTAATTTTAATTTTTTAAGTAAATTCCATACTGTTTTCCATAATGGTTCTAATTTACATTCCTGTACAACCCCTGTACAACAGTGTACAAGGGTTCCCTTTTCACCACATCTTCACCAACACTTGTTATCTTTTGTGTTTTTTGATAAAAGCCATTCTTACAGGTGTGAAATGGTATCTCAGTTTGGTTTTAATTTGCATTCCCCTCATGATTTTAGTGTCTTATTTAAGAAACTATTGCCAAATCCAAGGTCATGTACATTTGACCTTGTATATATTTTTAAGAGTTTTATAGTTTTAGCTCTTAAGTAAGTCTTTGATCTATTTTGAGTTAATTTTTTATGTAAAGTAAGGGCCCAACTTCATTCTTTTTCCTGTGGTTACCCATTTGTCCCACTACCATTTGTTGAAAATACTGTCCTTTTCCTGTTGAATACTTTCCTTTTCCGTGTTGAAAATCACTTAGTTATAGATATGAGAGTTTAGTTCTGGGCTGTCAGTTCTATTCCACTGGTCTATAGTATGTCTGTCCTTAAGCCAGTACAACACTGTTTTGATTACTGTAGCTTCATAGTAAGCTACAGGAAATGTGAGGCCTCCAACTTTATTCTTCTTTTTGAAGATTATTTTGGCTATTCTAGGTCCTTTGAAATTCCATATGAATTTTAGGCTGGGTTTTTCCATTTCTGCACAAAACACCTTTGGAATTTTGATGGGAATTGTATTGAATGTGTGTATTGTTTTGGATAGTATTGTCATGTTGACAGTATTAAGTCTTCCAGTCCTTGAACACAGGATGTCTTTGTATATATTTAGATCTTCTTAAAATTTCTTTCAGCAATGTTTTGTGGTTTCATGGTATAAGTCTTTATGCCACCTTGGTTCAACTTATTCTTAGTGGTGTATTTTTTTTTGATGGTATGATAAATGGATTATTTTCTTCCTTTTCATATTGTTCATTGCTAGTATATAGAAATACAACTGACTTTTGTTGTATCTTGCACCCTGCAACTTTGCTAAATAGCTGTAACAGTTTTGTGTATGTGTGAATGAATTTGTTAGGGTTTTCTAGATATGAGATCATGTCATTGAGGCAGAATATTTTTTTACCATAATATCTTTTCTAAATAAGACCAAAGAAAATAATTTATGCCAAGTGAGTAGGAACTCTTCCAGTTTTGTGTTTTGTTTTTTTGTTTTGTTTTGTTTTGTTTTGGATGAGGAACCATTTTTTTCTATTTCTAAAAAAGGAACACTAGTAATAAACATAGTAAAATTTCTAAAGGATGGTAACTCGACTAGTACATTTAACCTCTTATGAGTAGCAGGTATGCTGTAGTTAAAGGGAAGTTAAAAGATGACATTTATGTTACAAATTCATGATCAGTGAGTCTTATTTTATTAATAGATTCCTTTAATTGATCATTTTAAAACCTAACACTGCATATAAATATATTTAAGAAGGCAGTGTCACCCATTATCATTGGGTATAAATTCAGGGGAGATCTAAGTCAGATAATTAGAGACACATGTACATGATGTGCCTTCACATTCCCCTTGTGATCTTTGCCACCATACTTGTTGACATTGGTACCTCATAATAACTCCTCTCCTCCTCTTCTCATTTTAAAAATATCCCAACAGTAACCAAACTGCCTTGGGTCCATACCACTACCTCATGGTGAGCTTGGAGAACTATCTGATCCAAAATTCACAGTCTCCTTTATTGACTATTTCTGCCTCAATTTTCCGTTGTCATTTACATGTAAAATTTAGTCAACTTTACCCCCACCAAGTTTTTTCTCTCATGTGCATTCTCTCTTTCGCAAGATTCTCATAATTACTTCAAATAATTTTGCAATCTGGTCTTTTCCATTTTTAGATTTTCCTCCTTTATTGAGAGGAAGATTATTTTCTTTTTAAAAATATTAACAAAATGTTTTAAACATGCAAAATAAAATCAATATTCATGAGCCTATCACTCCAAATTCATTTTTTAAAGAAATAAAACATTATTTTTGTATCATGTCACAATCCCATTTCTTTCCATCCACCCCAAATCCATTTAGTCTCTTAAAGATGGTATATATCGTTCCCTTTACCATTTCTACTCTGATTTGTGTGTGCTTCTACAAACAGTACATTTTTGTACATTAAAATTTGCAGAAATTTCAGTATATCCTACATATAGTTGTTCAACTTGGTTTTTCCTTTACTGTGTTTTTGAGATTTATCTGTACTGATAAATGTAGATCAAGTTCATTGATTTAAACTATTATATAAACTATAATACAATGTGGCATTACATCATTATGATTATACTACAATTATCCTTTTCCCTACTAATGGGTGTTTAAGGTGTTTCTTATTTTTTACCATTAAAAAAAACTCTTTCATGTGCTCATGAAGGAGTCATGCTATACGCACATCCTCAACTTTACTAGATACTGCTAAACTATGTTGATAAAATGATTGTAGAAATGTTTCCTTTTTCCTTTATTTCTGAGCAAAAGTATGATCTTCATAATTACTGGTAATCACTGTTACAATGGAAAAGACACTGGATGAAAATTAGAATGGGATTGAGCTCCAGAACTGATTAATTGAGTAATTTGTGTCAGGTTATTTCATCTGAGTCTCAGTTTCTCCATCACCAAATTAAAGTTAAATTTTTTATGATCTCTGAAGTCTTTTCCAATCTTGATGTTCTGTGGTTTTAGTGCTAATGATATATTGAATGTTGACAAAAAGAGGAGTCGTATGTTTTTGTTGTTGTTGTTGTTGTTGTTGTTGTTTTGAGACAGGGTTTTGCTCTGTTGCCTAGGCTAAAGTGAGTGCCGTGGCGTCAACCTAGCTCACAGCAACCTCAAACTCCTGGGCTCAAGCAATCCTTCTGCCTCAGCCTCCCGAGTAGCTGGGACTACAGGCATGCGCCACCATGACCGGCTAATATTTTCTATATATTTTTAGTTGTCCAATTAATTTCTATCTATTTTTAGTAGAGACGGGGTCTCGCTCTTGCTCAGGCTGGTTTCGAACTCCTGACTTGAGCAATCCTCCCGCCTCGGCCTCCCGGAGTGCTAGGATTACAGGCATGAGCCACCGTGCCCGGCCAAGGAGTCGTATGTTTTAAATGAAATTAGATCTAATAAAAAGTGAATGTCACTAGTCCCTACAATCCTTAAGTAACTCAAAAGTTCAATTCAGAATATCTTCGTGTCCGCTTACCATGCTATCTTTATGCACTCTATCTTAATTCAAGATATAGTTTTGAAATTATTACTCAAATGTTTTCTGATTTGCTTAATTAGTTGTATTTCAATAGTGCTTTTTAAAAGATATTTTAAAATGCAAAATAAGGTATTTAATTTGCATTAGGGTTAATAAACCCTTTGTGGACTAACCTAAAAACCTAAATTCCATATGAAACATTGGTTTGTGGATAAAAACATATTTTGATTTATAAATACTTGACTTAGAAATGAACATTTGGAACATAACTCTTATGCAAGTTGGAGGCTTCCTGTAACGTTAATTTCAGGAAATCCTAGGCAAATATGCAGTATATAGGTTGTGTGTACTGGGGTGGAAATTAAAATGTCACTGCTAAAAGATTTGCATTTTGTGGGCTTGGAAGGGTCTAGAACTTCCTTCTTAGGCTTTGTTTTCTCCACTAACAGACTCATTCATTTTACTACTCTGTAGAGAAAGGCAAGCAGGATTTGAAGCATGACCAGGAGAAAGTTTTAAGAAATACTGCATTTTGCAAAAGGACAAAGACAACTTCAAGGGCAGTGATGGTAAATAACTTTGTTGGCTTAGTCACCAAATTAAGATACAGCCATAATTACTTATTACAGTTTGATTTCTTCATAAGAAGTCATTCTAGTTGTCCTTTAATATAAAAGGTTTGGTTTTCATTTCCCTATATTTTGGCCTTAGATTATTGGACAGTTTAGTCATTTCTGTTATATAAAAATTTACTATTGAAGTATCTCATACAACCTTATAATGGGGTTGTCAAAAAACCATTTAAATGTTAGAGGGTCCCAATCTTAGGTGAAGTTATAAGAAACAGCCTTTTTGTTTCTTTGTAATAGAGTTGAAAATACCTTTTTCAGCCTTTTCTGTTACACCTTGCCTGACATTCCTACTAGGATCCACCATTATTAGCCCTGGTTGGTTGGCTATTTAGGTATGAGTTTTAAACTCTCATTTTTTAAAGATTTCATTTTGCTTGTGTTTAACTCTTGAAATGGCTATTTAGCCTCTATTTTGCTTTTTTCCCTCTTTAAGGTTAGAGATTTTTTGTCAGTTTTATTTTCACTCTAGATTTTAATACAAGACTCAGCAGATAAGCATTTTTGATTGATGGAATTCACATCTGTTGTGTATTTTTTTCCTCCATAGTCTTTCAACACTCATTATGGTCGTGTTGTGTTAGATCATGATACTACGGGCCTTTGGTTAAAGATCAATGTTACTCAGTAGCCAAAAATAATGTAAGAGTGCAAGGTTGTGACAAAAGCTATTAGAGACACAAAAAATTCATGCTAGAAGCAATACTCTCCTTTTTCTGTTGCTTCAGTATGCAACTATGGACAATTAGTTTCCTTTAGCTTTGCTTTCAATTCTTCATTTGTAAAATCAGGCTAACATGAACCAAAATCTTGTGGATTTTGTGAATAATTCAATTATAAAACATTTGTAGGTTGTGACACTTACTAGTAATAAACCCTTAATAAATCATTTTAAGAAATTATTTCTGCACTATCCACACCCCTACCCCAAGAAAAATCTTTATTATAATTGCCCAAGATATGGTTAGTTGTAGATTATATTATAGAAACATTATGAGTAAATATTATAATCCAAAATTGTGACATTATTTTTCAGAATCATAACTGATTATATTAGGTCATTAAATATGAAATATCCGACTTCAAATCAAAAGTTGAGTTTATTATATCTCAAACAAGAAGCAGTACAGTTAATCAGAGGCTACGCCTAAACCATCAACACAGTTTTGCCATCTTCACGGTAGCTTGTTTATGCCAGCAGCAAAGAAGCCTGGAGAGTGACTGTCCGTGAAATTGTCAAAGGCGTTTTCCACAGCTTGTTGAGAATTGAATATTTTTCCTTGCAGTGGTTCAAAGTCCTGGAAGAAGTGGTAGTCAGTTGGTGCAAGGTCTGGTGAATATGGTAGATGACAGAGAGTTTCCAAGTCCAGCTTATGTGCAGCATTGTTTGTGTGACGTGTGGTGAAGCGTTGTCTTGCAAGAGGATTGGCCTGTTTCTGTTGACCAATCTCGGCTACTTCATCACAAACATTCCCATCTTTTTGACCAAACGTTTAACCCATGTACTGTGCATTCGTTAGCCAGATCCTTCCCAAACACTTTGTTGATATTTCAAGCTGTCTACGCTGCATTGGTTCCACAATGGAACTCGCATTTGAAAATAACATGAATTTTTGACTTATCCATGGTTTCACAAAAATTGCTCTAAAAAAACTTTGAAAGATAATCACAAGCCAAACCGTGCATTTGAAAAAATGAGGATGTACCTTCACAATAAAAATAAAACAAGTGTCAAAGTGAAATGTCAGAGATATCAACTGTCAAACTTAGTACTTAAGGAAATTGGACATTTCATACTTAATAATAACCTAATATTAATATAATTTAACCATATTTCTTCTGTAGACTTTTAAGCAGTCTTAATAAATGCTTAATTATAGGTCAAGGTACTAGATTTTGTTTTAATGTTACGTCTTTGGAATTCAGTGACTTAATTAGGATATGTCTCAGTGTTTAATTCATTTTCCCTGGTATACTGTGTGCCTTTTCAGTATGTAGCTTCAAGTTTCTTCTTATTTCTAGAAATTTTTTAAAAATTATATATTTTTTGTTTCCATTGTCTTCAAGGATACTGATTACCAGTATGTTCATCTTTCATATCTATAATTTTCTGTAATTTTTTTAACTTTGTTCAGGGTCTTGTTTTGTTGTTTTTCTAAATCTGTACCCCTTGTCCCTTACTACATCTTCAACATTACTGGTTCTTTGTGCCGCTTCCAGTCCAAACTTCATTTTAGTAGTGGTTTTTCTCCCCACATCTCTCTTGTCTTCTGTTAAATCATGTTTTAATCCTTGTTTTGGTTCCTGATATCTTCCATTAACCCTTATATCCCTGCTATGAGCTCCTGTTTTATATAGCAATTACTTTATTGAGTTCTTTATTATTTTTTTTAAATTCATTGGCAGTGTGTCCTGGCACAACTTCCATCTACTGTATGGCAACTTTTTCTTTTCTGAAAAGGGGACTTAACCTGTCATTTATTTTTTCTATTTCTTGTGTTTTATTTATTTATTTTAATATTATTTGTACATAGATCTGGTGCTGGTTTTTTTTTTTAATAATTAGTTGTGTTTTAAAAGTACTGCATAAGAAACACTTGTTAGAAAAAGTAGAGCTCTTGAGAATCTGTGGGTATCTACATAAACCTTGTAGATACAGCCAGTAGCTATTACTTATGGATGGACTGGGGAAATAATGTAGTTGTAAAATGTCTTATGAATGTAATTAGTTTTCCCACTGCCTTAAAACTCTAAATCCAGAATATATTAAGGTTCTCTATATAATTTACACATCCTTAACTTCTTTCTGTACTATACTTTAAATCCTTCTTCCATACTCTCCCCTGTAATAGGAGAAAAAAACTATCAACATCAGCTAGCAGTTGTGGTAAACCTATTTATATGACTAGTAACAATATAAGGGTGATTATAAACATTTAATAGTTTATATCAACTATCTAAACATCTAAACATTTTATAGTTTAGATATTATGTATTACATGGGCAGATGATAGAAATCGATCCAAGCAAAACTATGGATATTTTTTATATTGCCTTTTCTTGTTTTCTGTGAACTCCATGAAAAATAAGATACTACTTTGGAACAGATTTAATATTGCTGTTTCAACAATTTCAAGATACTGTCGAAATTCAGTAATTTTTCTAAGATACAGATTTAAATAGAACCCTTTGTGAAGCTCCATAGCATGTGAAGAACCTACGTTATTTATATGTTTGGAGAGGCACATATTTCACATTTCAGAAGCATCTATACGTAGCTCACCAAATGTCAAAACCAATGGAAACCACATTGTTAGTAAACATAAAGCTGTTAAGCTAGGTGTAAGGGAGTTGCCTATGAGAGGAAGGAATAAGAAAAGTGTAAAAGAAGAGGAGCAAGAAAATCTCAAGTTTCAAGTTACAACAATAAATGTGGGTAATTTCCTATTACACACACAGCCAGGAAGAAGAAAAAGAAAAATACCATTTGAATTAGGGAGAATGAGTGGAAGCGGGATGGGGGAGTTATTTCAAGAAATAAAATGAAAGTAAAGACTTGACAACTTATAACTTGTTTATATATCCGAGAACTTTAGGGTGTCCATATTTGCTTTTACAAAATCTATGTTGTTGGCATTTTAAAGCAATATAATTCAGGCCCAGCATGGTGGCTTATGCCTGTAATCCTAGCACTCTGGGAGGCCAAGGCGGGAAGATCACTGAAGGTCAGGAGTTCGAAATCAGCCTGAGCAAGAGCGACACCCCGTCTCTACTAAAAAATAGAAAGAAATTAATTGGCCAACTAAAAATATGTAGAAAAAATTAGCCAGGCATGGTGGCGCATGCCTGTGGTCCCAGCTACTTGGGAGGCTGAGGCAGAAGGATTGCTTGAGCCCAGGAGTTTGAGGTTGCTGTGAGCTAGGCTGACACCACAGCACTCTAGCGTGAGCAACGGAGTGAGGCTCTGTCTAAAAAAAAAGAAAAAAAAACAACGTGATTCAAAGTGGAGAAAGAAAAAGTTTCGGGAACTAAATCTGAGAGCTCAGTTAAGACCATCCAAATATCATAAGGTGGTGGAATATAGACATTTTCTGCAGTGTCCACTTTTTCCCAGAGCCATTTTTGGGTGGCAGCCTTGCCATGTAGAAGTGTTGATATACTAGGAAATATACTAAACTGGGAATCAGATGCCATTCATAAAGAATTGAAGTTATGATAACTTCCTATCTTACTAGGATATTAAAATAATTGTGATTAGGGATGTGAAAGCACTTTATAAAAATATAAGCTTTTAACATTGTTATTTTTTAAACGTGAAAAATAAAGGTCAAACTTGATCTCAGCATCTTGTAAGCACCTGTTCGGAACAAGTACCAGCAGCTATCTTGTAGTGCCAAACCCTTTTTTACTAAGGCCAGTACATATGGTAACAAGCCTTAAGACTATTCATTGGAGCAGTATGCAGCTTAACATTTTTAGCATTTGAGTAATAACATACCATTTCCTTGGGTAGAAAGTTCAGCATTTAGGACTCTTTTTTAAAGAAAAGAACTCCCTGAACTTTATTAACAGTTCATGGAGGAAACCATGGTTTCAAGCTAGTGTGGAACTCTACTATCAAGTGCTTGGAAACTAACAGCAGGAGGAAAGAAGGGGTAGCTACAGCTGTGCTCTCAAACCCTGTGAAAACACACATAGGTACACCCTCTCATCCTCCCCATTGCTACATGATAACTGAATGCAACAGTTTCTGTTTCCAGTTGTGGTTCTCTTTCATTCCTGTTTAAAACAAAGACAGCAGGTCAAGGAACTAAATGTGACTGGTCAGAGGAGATGTGAGAGGATTGGTGGAGGAGAAGGAGGGAAGCCGGGTGGGGAGAGAGAAAGAGAAGAGAGAGTGTACAAGTGCATAGTTGGCAATTGCTCAGAGGTTAGGCCAAGAAAAACAGTTGAATTCCCATGGGAGCCTAAGGTCAAAGTTAGACCACTGGTTAGATTTGAGATCTTTGCTTTTTGTTTTATAAGATGATTTCAGAGAGAGAGTATAAGGATGCCAATGATGGAAGGGGTGGGGGAGGCGGGAAGGTTGATTCATAAAGTGGTAAAAACAGGGCTGAAAACCTCAATACTTATTGCACAATTAGGCAAGAGATGTGTCAGCAGTTCCTGAGGCAATGATACAACCTATATAGTTTAGTTATGAGAATCATTATTATTCAATTTCAACATAATTACCAATGTTTCTTGAAATATCTACAACTGTGTTATCTACCATGATAACTGCCAGTCATGTAGGTATTTAAATTAAAATTAACTAAAATTATAATTTCATTTCCTCTGTTGCACTAGCCACATTTCAAGTGCTTAATAGCCACATGTTATTAATGGCTACTATTATAGGACAGTCCAAATGATACACTATTTCCATCAACATGGACTATTCTGGTTGAATGCACTGATCTAGAACAAACTCTGAGAGCCAAAGTTTAATGTTAAGTATACCTTATCTACTTTCACAATTGAATGACTATCTTAAGTTCAAAGTACAATATGTGAAATACTTACCTTTTGATGATGGAACCTACCGTTGTGACTTGGTTATCCAAGGCAAAATATTAATAATATTTTTAAATGAACATTAGGGTCCACTAAATAAATGTAAGAAAAGATCCGTGTTAATTTTAGACTCAAGAACTTGAGGGAAACGTGTGTGGACAAAAAAAAATTATGAAAACTTTCATGTCCATTCATAGTCTTTAAGGATATATGTCAAGATGAAAAATTTAGACAAAGTGTTGATATAATTAAAGTTATTGGTAAACAAATGATAGAATAAGAAAAATCTAAAATAATGACACAGAATCCTTTCTACATTCTTTGATTTTATAAAAACATGGTGTCCTCTTATAAATATCTGAAGAGTGATTCCTATAGCAAAATTTAAGCATGAGTGAAGGAGAAAAACTAACCTAATTTTTAGCTCTATTATAGTAATGAGTGTTACTAGAAATTACTGTATCCAAAGCAGCAGGGAAGAAAATCAAATGACACTTGAGTCAACTTTTTGATATATATAAAAAAAATGAACAGTTAAATACTTCATAATTTATATTTATGCTCTATATAGACTATCCTATTTAATTATTTCATTATTGGTAGTAATGGATGAAGTTTATTGAATGCTTATTCTGTGCAAGCTACCTTAGCACTTCACATATGCTGTCTTATTAAATCCTCACAATAAATAGTCCTATGAGTTAAATACATTTATTATGTCCATCTTACAGATGAGGAAACTAAACCTTGGTGAAATCTGAAACTTGCCCATGGTCATATGGGTAGTTAGAGATAGACCTGGGATTTGATCCCAGTTCAGCTTTAATCAAAACCCATGACTGCACTTCCAATAGCAGACTGAAGACCATGCTGTTAAGCAGAGTAGGATTTAAATCCTTGCCTTTCTAACTCCAGGTAATGTATTCTTTCTGGTTTGCCATATGCCTTTCGTATCAACTGAAAATAAGGAGGGAATGGCCGTAATTTTACAATACCTACTGAAATTCTTGAAGTCTTTATAAGCACGATCAATTTTCCTAAGTTTATTATACATCAAGATCTGAGAACATTGTCTGAACAAATCACTAAAAACACTGCAGCTTAAACTAAAATATAAGTTGTGCATATATGACATTCAAAAATCAAGGAAACCAGACTCTGGAATAGTAGCATTCTAGATATTTACTATATTACTATGTAATATAGTAAAAGATCAAGAATTTTCTAGCATTCCTTATATTTACAGGTTTGTAGCACTTTAGAGCTCATAGGGATCCTGCAAACCTTCTAAATCCAAAATTGTTCATTTACCAGATAAGGAAATTGTGACCTGGCTAAAGGAGGTGATTTGTCCAGTTAGTGACATATCAGAACTACACAGTAGGTCTTTGGGCCATCCAGTTAAACTCTCACATTTTCTCTCCAGTGTCAAGACTCTAATATCCAAAGCAGAATCAGCAGTATAACATAACAGAACTTACCATCAGCATGAATCTTCATTGTTTATAATATTAGCTACTTTAAGCTTCTGAGATAAAGTAAGTTTTACCTTCTGAATCAAGATCTCTCCACTTTTGTATGGTTTCTCTGTCGTGGTCTGTACTATCTGATATATGGTATATTGTACTTCAACTGAAAGATTCCCACAATTATTACATTTATTAGGTTTCTATATTACATGACTTATGTGATTTTTACTGAAAGTTAATCGTGGTTTCCTTGGATGTGTTGAGTCAAAATTCTCTACTAACTCCTATTACCCTTCCATGTCCCCCCACACACATTGTTATTTTCTCCACTGAAAAATAGGCCAGGTCGGGCGCGGTGGCTCATGCCTGTAATCCTAGCACTCTGGGAGGCCGAGGTGGGCGGATCGTTTGAGTTCAGGAGTTTGAGACCAGCCTAAGCAAGAGCGAGACCCCATCTCTACTAAAAATAGATAGAAATTAATTGGCCAACTAAAAATATATTAAAAAAATTAGCCGGGCATGGCGGCGCATGCCTATAGTCCCAGCTACTTGGGAGGCTGAGGCG
>CAUYRT010087372.1:0-34827 GCA_963574885.1 Lepilemur ruficaudatus | reverse complement strand
TGGCTAAATTGTCTCTCTCAGCAGCAGCGGGTAGGGAAGGGGGAGGGGAGAAGGAGGCAATATGGCGTCTGCCGATCGGCTTGAGTCTGTGGGCTGGGAGGTGTCCTGGGGGAGCTGGGAGCCTGGTGCCGTGGCCACAAGAAGCTCACTGCTCACCGGCAGCAGCCATCTCTGGGCTGGTATTAGGTCTCTCCAACGGCCCCGGAGCCCACTAGCAGTCCGAGATGCAAGGGAGGGGAAAGTTAGCCGTTCCACCTACCCTTGTCGCTGGTCTCCAAGCTTCTCGTGGGCTTTCTCCTCCCAGTTCTCCTCCGCAACCTCCTCCCGTGGAGTCTCTCGTGGTCTCAGGTATCCCTCCTTCTGACCCTCGTCCAATGTCTGCTTGTCTGCTTGTCTGCTTGCTTATTTCTGCCGCTTTCTTCTAAAATCTGTCTTTTTTGCGGAGACACTCTGGCTGGCGGCTTTACTCGTCCGCCATCTTTAACTCTCTCCTGAAATGCTGTTCTGAGTTAAGTAAGGACTCAACTGTATATAACATAAGTTACTCTGTAACCTTCTTGCCTTTTCAACTAAATCTGAATCCATTCTATAGAGTTTATACGCCTGAATTATCTCTCTAAAGCCCCATCTGGCCACAACACTTTATTGTTAGCAATACAGAAGAGCGGCCTGTGTCCAAGAAAGAACTCGGTATCTTATCTAAACATGCTGCTCAATTTGCGCACATACGAATTATACATCCAGAATCAGATGCGCACTTGTTACATCTAAGAGCAACACATTAGGTTCGCCTAATTTATACATACACAGGCAGTCCTTGGGTCACACACTGATGACCCGATTTATGGTGTTCAGTCCTTATGAATGGGGTCCCAACGTTCCCTGTAAGTGAGGCAGGAAACTGGCAGGCACTGCTTCAGGTACTGCTGCAGGCATTGCTTAGTTGCGCAGGCAGTGATTAACCGAGTCAGGAAGTCTCAAAACAAGGTTTAGAACTACTCTGATTGAAACAAGGCGAGGGCAGGACCAGTTCCAACCAGTTAGGAACAAGACGGTGGAGAAATCGACCACTTCTTGACCTTCCAGCTTGATTATACCCTCACCACCATAAAATCACCGTGAAAGTTTCTGAGGAAACCCCCATCCCATCACGCAGCTGGCGCCAGGGCACTTCCTGTGTGACCATGTTTAGCCAGAATCAGGGCATCCCCCTCATTCCAGGAAGACACCGCCCCTTTCCAAGAAATAACATGAATAATCCTCCCCTTGATCTGCCTATAATTAAGCTATTTTTTAAATAGGGAGGCTAAAGGAACCCTGGGGCCTGTTCCTCCCCGTGGGGAGAACGAGCCTCCACTCTGTCTGTGCAGCAGATACTTTGTTGAATAAAACTCACTTTTCACGGTCGGCTCACTCCCGAATTCTTTCTTAAGCCAAGGACACACTTGGACTTGAAGTGATTCCCAGCGTTAGGAGTTCCTTTCCTGTGTCAGAAGGTTAATTTATAATAAAATAATTAAATTAATATTCAGGAACCAGTTTCTTCAGCGCAGGCCCCAAGCCGGCCTGGCGTGGGCGGCTGGTGGGCGCAGGACCCTCCCGCTCCCCGCTGGTCTCGTCCTTTGCATGGTCGCCTATGCACAGCCTCACTGTCGTCTTAACCTATTTATTCGATTTTGTGAGTCTGCTTCCCCTTATGACTATGCTTCCAAAGCAAAACTCCACTGCAAGTCCAAGTGAGCCTGCAGCAAAGAGAAAGGTGATTACAATGAAAATGGAAGCAGAAATAATTAAGCATTCAGAGAAAGGCCCGATGCCATTATTCACTGGGAGAGCATCAGGCTTCAGTGGCTCGACTATTGGAACAATTGTAAAGGATAAAGTGAGAATAATGGAACATGTGAAAGGCAGACTTCCAAGGAAAGCATCATTATTACTAATCAGCGTAGTAGATTAATTATTGAAATGGAAAGTCTATTATTGATTTGGTGAGAAGATCAAAATAAGCATAATATTGCTATTAGCCTAATATTGATGCAAAATTAGGTAAGTGTTAACCTTTAGTATTCTGTTTTTGAAATTTCTTCTCTTATCTAAACTTTTTGTGTGAGTTTGTTTTTATGTTTTGTTTGCTTGAATTAAAAGAAAACAATTTCTGTAATTTATTTTTTTTATTTTTAACTTACTATTACAGTACAGAGGTATTATTATTATTACAACATCACACTGTATTTTTATTACCACGTAAGAGCCATTACGCCATTATGGTATTGTTGATGTTGTTGTTATTATTATTACCGCCATATATGCACTGTTCTTTAGGGATTGGAGTTACATACAAGCCTGACCTAAATATGTTCTCAGGAATGTATCTCATCTGTAAATTGGAGACTCCTTCTGTGTGTATATGAGTGTGCGTGTGTATAAAATATTCAAATGTGGGCAGAGATAGTAGAAATAGCCTGTGCACTAATCATACCTAGGACTAATATTTTAGAGTTCACTAAATATAAAAATGTTAACCTTTCCTAGCTTAATGATAACTGTTTTCACTGTAGAAAAGTATGCGATTCTCTCCCCCAGCTAACATTGCAAGTGTGAATGTCTAGTCAAAGACTAGTAACCCGGTACCATATCCAGTCCTCAGTAATGGTCTCCAAAGCCACTGTAGAGAAAGAACTTCCATACCTATAAGATACATGGACCATTGCAAAACCCATCTAAATGTTAAAGTACTATGGTCTTCCTTCCCCAGCACAAGGAAATCTGAGTTTATGTGATCTATATAATAGTAAGGTTTAACATAGATGTTTTAGATAAGTTATATTGAATTTTTAAATGTTGAGCAATGCCAAATGAAAATAAGTCGTTTTAAAAGTTTGGGTCTTGTAGGTTTCCACATTATTCTTGCAAAGTCAAAATAAGAACATAGAATGGTTCTCGGCAGGTCTTAGACACCCATGCATTGACAGACCCCTCTGAAAATGCCTTCTTTTTTATATTTCTGTTTAGATTGTAATGAAAATAGCTGGCTGCATATGAAAAACAGATAAGAAGAAGGGGGTGATGTCAAGTGAGTATAAATATATCTGCAGAGAAAAGGAGATGAGCTATTCTAATACAGGAGATAACCCATCCTCACTTTGTGATGCCAAGTACCTCAAGTTAAAAAGGCTAATTTTCAGGAAGGTAAAGCTTACCCTTTCACTCTGCTTTTCTTGTTTCATGCCTTATAAAACAAAAGAACAATAGACCAAATTTTTAAAATAACTGTATGTACCTTTCGAGTTTCTTTTCTGAGGAGCCCCGAGGTATTCTCTGAAATATGCCTGGAAATTTAATAAGACTTCCCTTCGTCTGTTTTAACGTTCAAGAAGAAAGAACCATGGGAAGAGGGGAACGCAGTCTTTGAGGACTTTTCACTGTTTCAGTTCCAAGTGTACAGAGTGAAATCCATGCATATTCTTTAAAATAAAACAGTTATATTAAAGTATAAAAAGATGGAGAGGGAAGTCTCTGTAACTTTAAAAAAGCAAAAATTTTACCTAATAACCATAATACTAGCATCTTCCCACTCTTCACCTTCACTTCTAGGGCAAGTGAAGCAGTCATTTGCAATCAATTTTCAAAATCCCAAGTGATGGGTTTTGAGACTGCTCAAGGTGAATAAATAAGGGAAAAACACATTACCAACTGGGCGTAGGGACTCCTTTGGCTGTGGGAGTTTTTTGGGTAATTTCATCTCAGGTTAATCACTTTCAGTTTAGTTGCTTGGGTAAGTACTCCCTGCCCACTAGGATGTAGCCTTGGAGTATAATCATTTCTGGTCCAATATCTGGTAGAAGAAAGTGGGAGATGAAAGTAAAACATTAAAGATGGGAGACATTGTTCAGGAGATGGAATGCAATAGGAAATTCTATTATTGCTGTTACCATTTGATTTCGGGGGGTGGTTAGTACCCCAAAATGAAGACACCAAAAGCAAAAGTTTTTCTCCAACCTTTTCCTGTCCTCCTGTCTCTCGTCCCATTCTTCCCCAAGGCTAGCCGTAGAAACTAGAATCCCTGTTCCCCAAGGCAGTCATAACAATCAGAAATCCTTTTTCTGAAAGCCAGCTATAAAACCTAAAATTATTCTGTGTAAAAACTGTGCATAAAGAAATTATCTGACCTACCTTGTTTGACTGTAGGTCCTAATACCCTCACGCCAAAGAGAGCTCTGCCCCCACCCAGAAGGAAGGAAGGCATGCATGTTCAGAGAGGCCAAGATGAATCTGGACAGACGGGCCTTACTGGGTTTCCTCACTCAGTCTATTGGCATTACTTCAACCTTATTTTTCTCTTTTTCTTCAATCTTATTTCTCACAACTGTCCATACTTTGTCGAACCTAAACATAGAAATAGACTATTTCCCTGTATCTTTGTATCTTCCTTCTTAAGGCTTCCATGTATACACATTAAATAAATTCGCATGTCTTTTCTCCTATTAATCAATCTGCCTCATGTCAGTCATTTTCAGCAAACCACTAGAGCACCAAGGGCCTTGGCTCCCACAATTTGATAAAAATACGCCATCTACTCAACTCAGAAAGATAAAAATAAGTACGGAAATAATTACAGAATAAAAATTCTTATCTTTTCCTTGTACATAGAGTTTGTTAATGTTTGCTGTGAATTAGTTTTTATTTTAACACTAAAGAAATGAATATCTACGTCACATTTTTTGAAGATTCTAAAGAGACATTTATCTCCTATGAATGATTTTTCTTTGGGGTGGGGTTCTATAAGAATATATCTTCAAAATTTATTGTTTTCAATTCTTCCTAAAGTAGAACAAGAAAAAAGTATTGAGTCCAAGTGAAATTAATGATTTTGAAACCTTTATTTGAGCTGACAGCTCTGCACAAATTTGCTTTCAAGACATGCAATTAAACAGGTCTTTGCTTTTCCTTTCCCACCATTTAGAGAAAGTGTCAAGTTGAAGTGAAATTAGTAATTGAGCAAAGAGCTAAAGTTCTTTTTTATTTATTTATTTTTTTTAATTTTTTAACAATTTTTAATTGACAAATAATAATTGTACATATTTATGGGGTGCAATGTGGTGTTTTGATAAATGTATACATTGTGGAATGATCAAATTAGGCTAATTAGTATATCTATTACCTCGAATATTTATCGTTTCATTTTAGTGAGTACATTTAAAATTGCACTTTATATACATTGACCCTTCACACGTAACATAGTTACCTATAGACTTGATAAGCCATTACTTATAATCTTCACAGACAGTAGACAATGTGTCTAAAAACAAAACTTTAAAAAAACATTACTTATCTGTTTTCAATTAAAAGTTCAAAACTATCATTTACTTGGACTGAAACCTCAAACAAAAGCAAGGTAGAGCAATCGCAGTTAAAAATGTTAATCCTCTAGCATTTAGAAGAGTGTTTCTCAAACGTATTTTTATTTTCTAAACTTTCCTGGCTAAAGATATACAGTGGTTGTTTTCTGCTCACAATATTGCCATTTTTTTTTCCACAGCCCTTGTGACAATGTAAAAAGAGTTCCCTTCTTTCTCTACTACTGCACTGTAGGTAGCTAAGTTATGAACTTCAATGTTTTTTGTCTTCAAATGACACTATTGACAAGATTTCCTTTCTTGCTCAATCTGTTTTTTTTTTCCATAAATCTCAACAGAGTTCTATTTTCTCCCTCTTGTTCAATAAAGAGGCATTGTGTCAGTCTAAGTTCTTAGGCTTTTCTGTCTTAATTGATTACAGTGTCTTCTACTACAAATATAGCATTTATTTAAAAAATCTATTAAATGAGTGTGTCTACCTAGAAATAAAAAAAGAGGTAGGAGGCGTTTTTTTATTTTTTTTCCTTTTTGTTTTTCATCTGTTCCTAAGAAAAGTAGAACGTGCGGCAAGTATGGTGCTGAAATATACTGAGATTTCATTAGTCTTTAGAAAGATGAAAACGAAGGGGGGCACTTTATTTGGAATTTAGGCAATTGTTGGAATTCAGAAATAGTTTTGTTTTTTCTTCTTGCTCCAATCTTTTTCTCCTAAGGCCTTCTCTTACTTCTTTTTCCGTGTATCTTTCAAATATTTCAAAATTCAGTGGCCATATTGCCAACTATGCTTCATTCATATTTTCTTTTTATAGATAACTACACAACAGCTTTAAAATTAGAATATAATTTTAGGCAAAAGAAACTGATTAAAGAATTGTCATAAGTGATGTATTTTTTAGTATCACTTCTTTAGCTGTGTGAACTTAATGAGAGAAGCAAGTAGGACAGTATTTTACACTTTGCAATGAGTTAAGTTTCTTTGAAACTCCCGTTGAATGTGTGTGTGAATATATCACTTAATAATACACATTGATAGATTTTTAATGTACTCTCCAAAATTTTGTGTACTGATGCATACTAAGCAATGCAAACTAAAAATAATGGTTGTCTTTTTAAAACAAAAGTTATAATTATTTAAATTTCTAAGTAACATGACGAATAGTATACTAGGATTAATGCACACTTATGCATATGTACACATGCATACTTTCATTGCTCTATCTAAAACTACATATTTTTAATAGGATGTTCAGTAACTTTCTACTACTCTGAGGGACAGGGCCATTGAAATGCTGAAAAGAGCATTGGATTGAAATAAACAAATCAACTATTTGAGTTAGGGTGGGATTTCTCAATAAGGAAGCAGGATCTTTCAGGATATACGTGATTAAAGACTTAACCTTAAACTCGGTAGGTAAACAAAGAAAAATCCCTGGTATCAGGTGTGTAATTTATACAATACCTCAAACTGAACACTAGGTGGTAGTATTTATCCACTTTTGTTTCATTATAGTCGCACCCCCCTCCCCCCCCCAGCAATTCAAAAGCTGTAATAGGAGAAAATAAAGTTTCTGGTCCTCGAGGTTATTTATGGGTCCTGAGACACTGAGAAAAATCCTTTCTTTAAAATGTATACTGGTTTCTTTGTTTTTCACACAGAATAGAGTTCTGTAGTCCATCCCTGAAATACCGTTCTCAATCCATTAATTGATTCCAGCAAAGAGAGGAACACTATAGAAAATTAGCAGTGGATCCAGAAGAAAGAAAAAAGAATCTCTAAGGAGCTAGAAAAAAACATAATATATAGCAACATAAAAACGTTTTTGAATATTTATTCTTGGGAATTAAATTTTGTGGGGTGACAACAAATCATTCATTGCTGAATCAAAATAAGTATGATTTCTCTTTTTGATTTTGATTGATAGTCAGAACTCCTTAATAGAGCAAGTCAGAGTAAAAATTAAAAACACATTGATCAAAACACTCAAAACCAAATAAAGCCCTCAACTTTATTCTAACTACACTGCCTCTTACATTCTGATCTAGAGATGGTTCGATGGTTTTGGGCACCGTGTTGAGGGAGGTTGGAATGCAGCACCTTCCCTACTTCCTTTCTAGAGCTCATTTCCAACCTTGGATAGACAGGAATCAGAAAGAGTTTTGCTTACTTTGCTACAGACTTACAGACAGTTTTAGGAGATTAGTTATCTTGGCTTTCTGGTGAATATTTCCTGCCATTGGCATCAAAAGGATTAATTGGCAATGACACAGGAGATCCCTGGAAAGATGGAAGGACTGAGTAAAGCTCTCCAGTGGGACTCTTAACTCCAACATCATTGCTCCATGAGAAATTCTGGTTAAAGGATTCCAACCTGCTTGTCACAAGTAGGATTTGTATTTCACGATATTAGTAATTTTAGTTTAGACAAAGTTAGTTTGAAAACTGTATCTTTTTTTTGCCCTAGGAATAGACTTTTTAATGATTTATTTGGTTTGAATGTGTCTTCTATTTTTCTATTATTGTAATATTTATTATCTTATTGTAGCTCTCTTTTGCCCTCTGAAATGGGGAGAAAAAATGACAACAAGAAAAGAAAGGAGATTTCAAACCTCTCTATCAGAAACATAGCCAAGCACTATTTTAGCTTCATTCCACAAATTTTATTTTGTAATTAATACACAATTAAATACATATTTTTCCCCTTGTGATTGTTTCCCTGAACCATGGATTATTTAAAAGTTTGTTTATTTCTCAAATATTTGGATTCTTTTCACATATTTGTCTTTTTTTACTTATAGTTTAATTTCTTTTTGCTCATAGAACACAATCAGTATGATTCCAATAACCTTATATTTATTGAGATATATTTTATCACCAAGAATATAGTCTATATTGGTGAATATTGCATGTACACTTGCAAAGAATGTGTATTATGTTACTAATTAGGTGGAGAACTCATTCAGCAAGTAACTATGAAGAACAGGTTTTTATTAGTGTTGTTCCAGTTTTTCATAGCCTTACTTATCTTTTCTTTGCTTGTCCATTAATGATGCAGAGAGTAGTGCTGAAATCTCCAACTGAAATTTTGGATTTATATGTTTTTCCCTGTAGTTCTTTTAGTGTTTGTTTCATGTATTCTAAATCTATGTTTTTGGGTAAAAATACACCTTTAGAAGTGCCATGTCTTCCTGTTATTTTGATTCCTTTATTAGGAAATATATCTCCTTATCCAAGGAACAAGGGCAATTTTTCTTGTTCTCGTCTAATTCCTCTGTCATTAGAATAATTGCTCCAGACTTTTAATGTGTATTTTAGTGGTATATCTGTTTTCATCTGTTTATTGTTATCAAAATTTGTTTTTATATTTAAAATTAAAATGATTTTTATGTAGGAGCAATATGTAGCTGTTTATATTTTTTAAAAACATTTTTTTAAAAACAGTTGTCGTTTATTGAATTTGTTTCTTCTTTTTCCATCGCTCTCCTTTCCTTCTGGGACTGCAAAGTAGACAACTTGGCATTTTTTCCACAGATCACTATGCTCTGTTCATTTTTTACCAGTGCCTTTTTTCACTGTCTTTTCCTCCTTGTGTTTTCTTTTGAATAGTTGCTGTTTGCTGTGTACTTTACTGAACATTTTCTTCACCAGTGTCTCATCTGCTATGAATCTCATTCAAGATATATTTTATAACATATATTGATTTTTTTATCTGTACTAGTTTTACTTATGTCTTTTACAATAGATTTTATATTTTCTTCTTATGTATTTTGTTTTTCTCTGTTTTCTTGGCCATACAAAGCATTTATATAATTTATATTTTAATGTACTTGTGGTCAAAAATTGTGAAGGGAATTATATTTTATTCCACTTGCTACTGAACAAATTTCTTTGATACAGTTTTGTGAATGATTACAGAAGACATGATACTTGTGGGACCTAAACAAAGGACAGTTTGGTATTCACAGAAATATCAGTAGTCAGAGTACCAGCATTTTCACCTTGGTTATCCAATCCCTAATGCCCACAGGCCAATGCAAAGAGAGTTGCATGATCCCTGTACATAGAATATATTGCATTACAGGAGAGGAACCCTGAGTCAGAGAACCTGAATGTCATAAAATGTACAGCAAGCCTCCCTACCCTTTGCCCCAGAGGGAGACATTGTCTTATTATTCTAGGCATCAAGGATGCTTGCATTTTGCCGTGAAGAAAGACACTGCCTCTTTCTTTTTTTTTTTTTTTTTTTTTTTTTTTTAGAAAGAGTCTCACTCTATTGCCCGGGCTGTAGAGTGCCGTGGCATCAGCCTAGCTCACAGCAACCTCAAACTCCTGGGCTCAAGCAATCCTTCTGCCTCAGCCTCCCAAGTAGCTGGGACTAACGGGCATGCGCCACTATGCCCGGCTAATTTTTTACATATATTTTTAGTTGTCCAGTTAATTTCTTTCTATTTTATAGTAGAGACGGGCGTCTCGCTCTTACTCAGGCTGGTCTTGAACTCCTGACCTTGAGCTATCCACCCGCCTCGGCCTCCCAGAGTGCTAGGATTACAGGCGTGAGCCACCGCGTCCGGCCAGAAAACAGTTTTTAAAGGGCTCCTGTGATTAGGTCAGGCCCACCCAATGGTCCACTGTGCCACAAGCATCAAACCCACCATACTCACAGTCCCAGGGATGAGGCAGGCTCGCACACCGGGGAGCAGTGCTCTCCAGAGCCACCTTGGGATGTGGCCTGCCATAGGGTGCTCCTGGCTGCTGGGTCTGCTCCAGGCTGACTGCTTGTCCCTAAGCTCATACCTGGCTTTCGCCATTCTGAGCTGGCCTCATCTCCCTGCAAGTCTCCTGAGGTTTCCCAGGGTTTTATCCCAGTCCTATGACTCAACCGCTTGTGGGGCAACCACTCCGCTAGGCCTCAGTGGCTCCATCCCTAAAACTAGGATGGCACTCCATCTGTCCACCAGGCTCCCTTTGGGGTTACGAAAGCGGGAGGGGGCAAGACAGATGCCCTCACCTCACTAAGTGCACACACTCAGCTCCAGCACCTCTCTGCTGGGTCCTGGTACCATTGTCTCATCTTACACCCGTGGAACAGAGGCCCAGAGAGGTGAGAAACTCACGCTGGGTCACACAGCGAGTGGGATTGGAACCCACCTCTATCTCTTTCAAAGCCTTGTTCTAGCCTCACCGTCTCCACTTAGCATGGTCTCTGCTCAGGGCCCGCCCATCCTCTGGGATCAGAGGAGATGCCCCCTTGGAGGGCTTCCAGGCCAGCACCCACCCTGTGTTACCTGACATCCTTTCCTCTCAGCCGACCTGGACACAATAGGCACCCTCCCAGCCTCCGAGGCCTTGGGGAAGGGCTCTGCGACCCTGTCCTATAGTGGACCCCTCCCCTCCTCGTTGCTCCGCCCACCCTGGGGAATGGGGACTTATCTCCACCGTCTCCTCCCCACCCAATCCCACCCCAGCGCACAAAGCCGCGTTGGGGGCGCAGCGGGTCCAGGGCTGCGAGCGGTTGGAGGATGGGCACCTCGCGGCACCCGCCGCCCTCCTCTCCCCTCCCCTCTTCCCCCCGCCCTTTCCTGGTGACGGGCGCGTCGAGGCGCTTCTCTCGCCCTGTCTCTCCCTCTCTCTCTCCATCCCTCCCTCTCCCTCCTTCTCTTACCCTCCCCGCCTCCCGCCGCGCCTCCCGCCCGCCCGCGCGCCCTCCCCTCCCCGGCACTGCAGCAGCCGCCGACTGCAGCTCCAGCCGCCGCCCGCGTCTCTCCGGCTCCGCAGCGTCCGCCGCCGCCAGCACCATGGCCAGCACCGTGTCGGGTAGGCGCCCCGGCCGCGCGCGGGCTTGCTGCGGCGGCGACGGGTCTGAGCTGGGGCCATTGTCTGGCCTCGGCTGATGCAGGAGCTGGTTGCGGACTCGGTTTTCCCGTCCGAGGCCTTGCGCGTTGCCAGGCTGGGCCGGACCTGCAGGAGCCCTGGGTCTGGGAGACCCGGTGCCCCAAGGGCAGGGACTGCGGCGACCGCAGGGCGGGTGTGGGGGTACATTGGCCAGGCAGGGCACGACCGCGGCAGTGTGGCCCCGAGGACCCGGGCGCTGGCTCGTGACCCTGGGTGGGCGCCCTGGCGTGTGGGGGCGGTGTCCCCTGAGACGCCTGGCGACCTTACATCTTGGTCCCACTGTGCCTTCGCGGGGAGGAGGGGAGAGGGCGGGACCCTCTGCAAGAGCCCCTGCAGAGAACGGGAGGTCCCTGCGCCAGTGGAGCGCAGGGGGTGGAGGAGGGAGACCAGAGCCCGCTGGAGCCGGGAGCGAGCGGGGCAGCCAGCACCTCGCGTCGTCGTCCCCCGCCCCACATTGCTTCGGGCTTAGGACTACCCTCCTGCGACGCCAGGGCCACCTGCTCTAGCAGGAAAAGCCACCGCCCTTTGCACCGCGGGGTTTGGATTGGAGAAGGGCTGCTGCCATTTTCAAACCCAAGATGAGAGGGGTCTGCTCCTCCCTCCCCGCTCCGCCTCCCGCGCTGCTGACCTCCGCCCTCTTGGCCGGCGTCTCAGGAGGGCTCTGGCCGTGTCGCGGGCACAGGCGCGTGGCGGATACTGGGCGCAGGGGTTCGCCCTACCCCGAGCGCTCTGCTCCCCCTGAGAGGCCCCCCCCAATCTGCTTCCCATCCCCGCTCTGTCCAAGAACCGGGCTCCCACCCACCCTTCCTTCTGCCCTGGGGACGGGTCACCGAGGTCCCTTCTCTCCCCGTGGTCCGCTTTGCGCAGAACTCTGCTCACCCACAGTGTGCCCCGCCCCGCCCCTCAGGCCTGGTGTGCTCGGAGACTCCAGGTGACCTCTGTACTTGTCCAGGAGGGGACAGCGTGTATCGGTGAGGACATCTCTCCACACCCTTTCTGAGGGTCTTGTCCGTCTGGGCTTCATCCTGCCTGTCCCCCGTGCACACACTCCTAAAGACATTGGGACAGACTCTCAGCAGATCGGGACTCTCCTCCTGCCCCTGAGGATGGCTCTGTCCCTTCCATGGCCCCACCCACACTCAGACCTGGCTGCAGGTCCTGCTGGCCCCATGGGCCTGGGCCTGCCCACGGGCTCCACTGCTGGGGCTCACTGTGGACGGCCTGGCCATCTCCTGGTGCCCTCAGGCACCCTGCTCCTCACACGGTTGTGGGCTCTGGCTCATCTTCAGCTCCTTATACAACTCAGTCTGATGTCCTTGAGCTGTGTGGCCTTGCACAGGCTACTTAAACCTCTCAGGGCCTCAGTTTCCCCATCTGGAGGGAGAGGATAGTGATGGCACCCCCTGCCCTGGGCTTGTTCTGAGGATTGAATGAGCTGTTTCAGGAGGGGTGCTTGGCCTGTTGCCTATCAAGAGGTGAGTGCCTGCTCCACGCCATGCAGCCTGACCATTATAGCCACATTTCCCAGAGTTTCCTGCCCAGAGAAAGGCAGATCTGCTGGTGGTTCCCACCAGCTGTCTCAACACTGTCTGAGGCAGCCGACCAGTGACAGAGGGCAGCCTGGGTGATAGTGAGTTCTGTTTGTCAGGGAGCAGTCCACAGCAACCTCCAAGGCCCTTCCAGGGGTGACTGGACATTTGCGGCCCCCCTGCCCTCCTAGTTCTGGACAGACCTTCCCTAACAAGGCTCTTAACAGGAACATGCATGCAATCAGAGGTCCAGGCTCACGACTGGGCTCTTACCCTGGCATGCTGTGTGACTCTGGGTGGGCCACTTGCCCTCTCTGAGCCTCTTTCCCTCCTCGGTAGAAATAAGGCTGATAAGGGCATCTGCTTTGGCTGGCTGGACCTGAGGGTCAGCTGGGAGGATGGGTGTGATGCTGCCACCCCTGGGAGCAGTGATTACTGTTATCATGCTGTTACAGGCCAACCTGGTGCCTTTTTCTTACTCCTGCATAGGTAGGATCTGACTATCCGAAAGGCCAATAAGCACTTTTAACGTTTAATATGAAGTGGAGGAGAGAAATGAAAGCAATCCAGCTCTTGGCAGAGAATTGTTTTCTTAATGATTCCCTGCAGTCAGAGGAGGGGAAGGAGAAGAATCCCAGGTGGGGGGTCAGAAAAGAGAGACCTGGGGGAAGGGGGTACCTCGAGTTGTGTCCGTGGAGACGTGGCCTGGATGAGTCTGGGCCTCAGCCTCCTCCTCTGCAATGAGAGCCAGAGTCATGCTCTTTAAGCCTCTCTAGCTCTGAAAATACAGATATGACCTCCCGCCTTGCCCTGTGGCCAGCCCTGGGCCTGTTCTCCACCAGCCTACAGGCAGGCTCCCCCTCCCACTTCATTCATTCTCTCTGAAGTGTGCTGGTTCCTTACCTGCCTACCCCTCCCACCTCCTGGACCTCCTGGAGCCAGGCCACTGGGCGGGCCTCACTCCTAGGCCCTTCCTGCTGCAGTCCTGTCTCATCTGCTCCCTGAGGGTCAGTCGTCTGGTAAGGAAGTGGCTCATGGGCCATCAGCCCAGAAGAGACAAAACCAGGGAAGTTCCATGGCCATTGGATGCAGAGCTGTGTCTGTCCCTGGTCAGAGCCATGACCTTCGAGAGCTCTGACCTATGTCAGCAGCCCCTTTCCCCCCTTCTTTCCCAATGATGCAGGTGCTTACACCTGCCCCCCAAATTGCTGCCGGCCCCCCTCCCCATGCTGAGCAACAGCTAACTGGAAGGGAGCCTCCCTCGTGTTTGTCCTTAAACTTTTCCTCTGTAACGAATCTGCAGCTCTTTTTCCAGTGAAAATTTCAGGCTCACGGCAGAGAGAACTTTGAGCGGCTCTCAGGCCCCAGAGTCCTGGCCTGTAAGGTAGACCCATTCAGGGTTTTTGACATGTGATGAGGAAGGATGATCCGAAAGGTCAAAATTGGGGCTGGGGGCTGTTGGCAGGGAGGTGGGTGCCAGCGGAGTCGGACTCAGAGGGGCCAAGTCCCCTCCTTCCTGCCCTCTCTCAGGACCCAGGTCTGTCCCCATCCAGCCCAGACTCCCTCTCACCCCATCCCCCACCTCCCAGCACAGGGCTGGCTCCTCCAAACGTTCTCTGGGTCTCCTGAGCTGCTGCTACCCAGCCACTGTCACCCCCTCTGACTCCTTCACCACACATCCTGGGGTATATACCCCTCTTCCTCCCTTTTTTTTTTTTGAGACATTGTCTCCCTCTGTTGCCCAAGATAGAGGGCTGTGGTATCATCATAGCTCACTGCAACCTCAAACTCCTGGGCTCAAGTGATCCGCCTTCCTCAGCTTCCTCAGTAGCTGGGACTACAGGTGTGCACCACCACACCTGGCTAATTTTTCTATTTTTAGTAGAGATGGGGGTCTTGCTGTGTTGCCCAGGCTGGTCTCGAACTCCTGAGCTCAAGCGATCCTCCCACCTCAGCCTCCCAGAGTTCTGGGATTATAGGCATGAGCCTCCATGCTGGGCCTCTTCCTCCTTTTTAATACTAACTGTTGGTTGGGCGTGGTGGCTCACGCCTATAACCGTAGTGCTCTGGGAGGCGGAGGCGGGTGGATTGTTCAAGGTCAGGAATTCGAAACCAGCCTGAGCAAGAGCGAGACCCCATCTCTACTAAAAATAGAAAGAAATTAATTGGCCAACTACAAATATATAGAAAAAATTAGCCAGGCGTGGTGGCCCATGCCTGTAGTCCCAGCTACTTGGGAGGCTGAGGCAGGAGGATCACCTGAGCCCAGGAGTTTGAGGTTGCTGTGAGCTAGGCTGATGCCACAGCACTCTAGACCGGGCAACAGAGTGAGACTCTGTCTCCAAAAAAAAAAAAAAAATACTAACTCTTAATAATACACAAATAGGTTTTTCTTGTAAAAAAATAAATAAATAAAACCCGATGAATCAGCCCAAGTCCCCTGTGAAGCCTCCTCCCTGCCCATCCATGATGAAAATGGCTACAACGTGTGTCTGCCCTGCTTCCCCTTTAAGGCTGGTCCTCCCCCAAAGGCTCTCCCTCCCTCATGCTTGCTCACTGCAGGGTTCCTTTCTGCTCCCTCTGCAGCCTGCTGGGCTCCATGCTGCTCTCTCCAGAACAGGCTGGGACACCAGGAAATTTAGATCAAGTGAGACCATTCTGATGTCTCAGGTGGTCCCAGCTCACAGGAAGGACTAGACTCTTTTGGCAGGTGTCCTGCTTCCACACCAGTGGTTCTCTCAATTTCATGTCAACTCGGTTTAAAAGCATTATCTTGTGTGAAAGTTGATCCAAAGGTTTCTTCTCCATGTGAACACTTGTCCAAGATCTTGTCTGCCCCCTTGAAGAATGCTGGATTCGCTCTTCCTAGAGTGTCTCTCTGAGCCCTCTGCCTGCTCCAGCCATGGGCATGGGTACATGGGTCCCAGAGCCTCCTTTTCGTTGGCACCTGATGGCATGGCGGGAATAGCACAGAGCACCTGGGGTTGCACTTCCAGGAACACTGGGCATGTCACCCCAGCACTCTGGGCCCCACTGCTCTCCCTGTTGAACAGGGTGACTGTATTGGGCTCACTTTGGAGTGTGGCTTACAGGGAATAGACCATGAAGAGCTGAATTATTTTCAGTCTGGGAGTAGGCATCTTCCCCTTCCTCTGAGAGGGCTCAGGGCCACAGTGGGCAGCTGAGACGGTGGTTCATGGGCACCTGATCGGAAAGGGCAGGAGGTCCAGCTGTGGTGCTGAACGGACAGCTCCCTCGCCTTTGTCCTCAGGGGCATCTGCGGCCCAAGGCCAGCCTTACGTGGCAGTGAGTGTGTGTCTGGTGAGGATCTGGTTTCATCTTGGGGTGGCCGCCCTAACATCAGAGAGGACAGAGGTGGGTCTGAGGGTGTGTCACCCAAATCTGCAGTCCAAGAAAGTGCTGCTCACAGAGGCTTCGTGGCTGTCTGGTCCCAGTCGTCAATGTGGTGGTCAATCTGGTCTACCTGAGCCAGCGAGTGAGAGGCAATGAGGAGGAAGGAGGCAGAAACAGGTGGGGCAGAGGGAGATGAGAGTCAGAAAGAGACACTCAGAGAGAAAGAGACCCCCTCCCCAGGACAGAAAGATACAAAGACAGTGACTGACAGAGCCAGAAAGAGAAGGATGAACACAGACCCTGACAGATAGCGGCAGAGTCTTTGCCTGTTTGGGGTGCTCTAACAAGACACCTGAGACGGGGTGGTTTATAAACTACAGAAATTTATTTCTCACAGTCCTGGAGGCTGGGAAATCCAAGCTCAAGATTTGGTGCCTGGTGAGGGCCTGCTTCCTGGTATGCAGCAGGCAGGCAGCCGTCTCCGTGCTGTGTCCTCAGCGAGGGGTCTCTCTGGGGTCCCTGTCATCCCATTCAGGAGAGCCCCACCTCCTAACACCATCACCCTGGGGGCAGGGTTTCAACATATCGATTTTTGGGGAGGGCAAACATTCGGACCACAGCAGGCAGGGAGAAACATACACAAGAGCGAAAGATGGACGGGGACACAGACCAGCGTGGAAGAGCGAGCCCTGCAGACATGCTGAGATAGAGAAGGGAGAGAGGAAAGTGAGGCAGAGACAGAGAGAACCAGAAGGGAGCCATGCTCGGGGGAGTCAGAGCCCAAGCCTGCGGGTGTAGAGGGTCAGAGATGTGGACACAAAAGAGGACGTGGTGAGCGGCCCTGCATCTCACAGGGAGACTTGCCAGAGGCAGGGAGGGGAGGGACAAGTGGGGGCCTGGGGGCAGGACGGGGTGGTGGGGTGAGGGCGCCTGCTCAGTGTGGCTTGTGCCTGCAGCCTACAAGGAGAAGATGAAGGAGTTGTCAGTGCTGTCACTCATCTGCTCCTGCTTCTACACACAGCCACACCCCAACACCATCTACCAGTACGGCGGTGAGTGTGCCCAGCTGCTGCTGGCCCTGTCTGGCACGACCTGCCCACCTTCCCTTGTCTGCTGCCTCTCGCGGCCTCTCTGAACACCCCTGGCCTGGCTGGCTTCTAGAGAGGGAGGTTCTGGGGGGCTGTCCTGGGGGCTCAGGCCTGCACCCCTTCCCTCAGCCCACCCCCTCTGGCTGGGCCTCCTGAAGCCCCTGTCTGGTCTTGTCCTGCAGACATGGAGGTGAAGCAGCTGGACAAGCGGGCCTCTGGGCAAAGTTTTGAGGTCATCCTCAAGTCCCCTTCTGACCTGTCCCCGGAAAGCCCTGTGCTTTCCTCCCCGCCCAAGAAGAAGGACACCTCCCTGGAGGAGCTGCAGAAACGGCTGGAGGCAGCCGAGGAGCGGAGAAAGGCAAGGAGACCCCCACCCCACTCCAGGCCATGGCAGACAGGCCCCAGGGTGCAGGGTGCTCCAAGCCTCCTGCTTGGCCAGAGCATTGGCCTGGGACAGAGAGGGGTGCCTGGCGCCTTGGACCTCCTCCTGAGAGATCAGAATGGGATGGGAGGAGGGAAGTCCCCAGCGTGGCAGCCAGCTGGAGGGAGATTGGGGGGTGGTGCCCTGGGACATGGCTAGTGGGGTGTCAGGTGGTGGTCTCCAGGATGGAGCCTGGGGACACGAGCCCTCTCCCAGGCAGGAAAGTGCGAAGGAAGGGCCTTGCATCTGAGGACCAGGAGTTGGGGGCTGCTGGGGAGTTGGTGGGGCCCTGGGAGAAGTGGGAGTGGACTCCAGGCCCCTCCATGCTGCTTCCCCTCACACTGGCCCCTGTGAGACTGAAGCGCACAGAGAGATGGCTGTGCTCTGTGGGGTGCCACCCTGGAGCCCATGGCCATCGGGCAGGGGAAGTGGCTCGGTCCCACTCTTAGCAGGCCCCAGTGATACCTGAGAACCCAGGCTGCATGGGGTAAACTAGCAGGGACTGGCACATGGTGGGGGCCCAGTAGCTACTCCACCCTCCTCCCAGGGGTCACCAGGCAGTTCCACCCCAGCAGGCCAGGCAGCATGGCGCCAGCAGCCCTTGGGGACCCTGGGGACTCAGACCTGGAGTGTGCGAAGCACCTGCTGGGTGCTCAGAGGGCGGAAGTGCAGGGAAGAGAGACGGAGAGAGCTCAGTGGCAGCGCACAAGTTTAGAATTTCCTGCGCTCCCCTCGGCATTCCCTGGACTTCAAAGGGGCAGACAGCAGGACAGGGCTTGCCTTGCCGTGCAAGCCGCCCGGGCTAGCGAGCAGAGGCGTAGCTCTCGGGCCAAAAGCGCACACGGGAAGGGGTCTCCCAGCAAGCGGGACTTTCAGTGCCAAAGCCTGGGAAGTCCCAGGCAAAGCGGAACTAGGTGGTCACCCTCGCTGACGGCAGGACAGCGTAGGCCTGCGCTCTTGGAGGACACGTGACGGGGGCAGCGGGCAGGGTGGTAGGCCCTGGGCGAAGCCGGGCCAGCTGGGAGCAGAGGAAGGGCTGACCCGGGAGGGGCCCTGGGGGCGCGGCGTCCCTCCTCTCTGCTGGCCCTCGCGGACAGCCCCGGGGTGTCACGGGCAAGCGCGGGCGCCAGGGGAGGCGCGGGCAGGTGCGGGCGCCCGGCGTGCGGGCCGGGTCCCCGCTCACGCGCGCGTCCGGTGCAGACGCAGGAGGCTCAGGTGCTGAAGCAGCTGGCGGAGCGGCGCGAGCACGAGCGCGAGGTGCTGCACAAGGCGCTGGAGGAGAACAGCAACTTCAGCCGCCAGGCGGAGGAGAAGCTCAACCACAAGATGGAGCTCAGCAGGGAGCTCCGCGAGGCGCACCTGGCCGCGCTGCGCGAGCGGCTGCGCGAGAAGGTGCGGGCGGGCCGGGGGGCGCAGGCGCTGACTCGAAAGCGCGCGAAGCACGACCGTGCCGGGGCGAGCTGCCCGCGGGCGGGACCGCTTGGGGTGGGGCCGCCCCCAGGGCCCTGCTCACTGGTCCCCGGCCACCGTCCTGCTCAGACCACGGGAGGGGCGCGGCCCCTTCGTCCGGACCCCCTGGGGCGGCCTCTGCTGTCCTCCCTGGGACGTCCCCGAGTCCCAGGCTCAGCCCCGCCCACCTGTCCCCGCAGGAGCTGCACGCGGCGGAGGTGCGCAGGAACAAGGAGCAGCGGGAGGAGATGTCCGGCTAAGGGCCCTGGACGCGGCGGTGGCGCCTGGATCCCAAGAGGAGACAAAAACACGTTAGGGTTTCGGTGGTTTCGTTTTGTTCAACCTGTCTAGATGCAACTTTTGTTCCTGCTCCCCTCCCCCACACTCCCGGCTTCATGCTTCGCTTCCCGCGCCCCGAGCTGTCCGGTCTTTGTGGCGAGCTGGTCACGCTTCCCCGGCGGAGCACCAGGCATGGCACTCGGCCTCAGTCCAGACGCCAGGCCGGGCGGTGGCCGGGGTCCCCTCGGGGCCGATTCCGTGGGTGCGGTGGAGACCTTACTAGATGCAGCCGAGCCACGATTCACGGGCCTGACGCTGGGCTGCTTGGTCAGCACCGCGTCTCGAGGCATGCGCTCCGAGCCACCTCCCCACCGGACAGCAGGCAGGGGCTAGGCACCTGCGTGTCCTGTGGGGAGGGTTCTGCACGCGGAGGGGAGTGGCCCTTAGGGCTTAGAATGACCGCTGGGCAGGTGGGGTGGGTCTCCCTGTCACCGAGGCTGCCCTGGGAGCCTGCTGCCAGGAGCTTTTTGAATCTGGTGGGTGGGGATGGGGGGCTGCAGCTCTCTTTAATGTGGTTGGTTGCACCTGGGTCCTCTGACCACCTGGCCTGACGTGGGCACCCTGGGCCTTCCTGGGAGCCTGCAGTCATCTTACAGGGCTGGAGCTGGGGGTGTGGGTGGGTGGGGTGGGGGAGTTTCTCCTTGCCTGAGTCTGCTGGGAGTGGGCATTCTCTGCCAGGGACCCATGAGCAGGCTGCTGTGGTGGTCTAGAGGGTTGTGGGCAGCATGGACACCCCCTGTTGGCCCCACCCCCTCTGAAGAGCCCCTGGTCCAGGTACCTGTGTGGGACAGTCCTACCACCCCTTCCCCCAGGGCTTTGTGTAGGCCCTTGAAGACCCGTCCTCACAGTCCTCTGGAGTCCCGTCCCGTCCCTGCCCTCTGCTCCCCTAGGATGGTGCCCCTGGCCCTGGGTTCTCAGGCTAGCCTCCAGGCAGGTGTGGCAGATGTGAGTGGCAGCTGTAAGTCCTCTTTAGGGACCCCCAAGGGGGATTCTGCAGGGCCAGCTGCCTGCAGATTCCAATGTCAGAAGGGCAGGGAGCAGGGTTCCCAAGCCAGCCCCTCACCACACCTGGTCTATGTTTGAAATTCCTCGAGGGAGGGGCTGTGGGTCGGATACCTGGCCCTAGGCCTCTACTGCCAACAGCCTCCTAAGCTGGATTCCTGACCCTCACCCCAGGGGTCTGCAGATCCCCTATGTTGGCCTTGGAGGATGGTCACCAGCCTGGGTGAGAGGGAGCCTGTCTTTGTGCCACTGCAACCCCCCCTTCTCCATGGCAGCCCCACCCGAAGATGAACGTCAGGGCAGGGTCCCTGCTGCCCGTCTGCTTGGTGTGAAGTGTGAGGGGGACAGACTCCGAGTTCTCCCATGGCCCAGAGCCAGGACTCCAGAAACCAGGTGGCTGCAGCCCCCGTGCCCTCAGCCTCCATCCTACAGAAATTCCATGAGAGGGGCACTGCCAGGGGTCTTCTGGGGCCAAGCCAGAGATCATGGGTGGATACTCGTCCCCTGCAGTGGACTTAGGGGTACGCAGGGACCCACTGCCCCGTCTTTGTCCCCACCAACACAGCCTCCGGAGGGAGCAACAAGCCAGGACCGGAACCCAGCGGTGCTCACGTGTGTGTTTTGTGGGACGCGGAAAGGGAAGCAGAAAGGAAACTGAGGGCTGGAATCTCGCGGGTGGCAGCTCTCTCACAGCGGAAGCCTAGTATAATATGCACCCATCTCATCCACGTAGTGAACTTGACAATTAAATCAATGAACAAGTAAAGGAGAACCTGTGTGTTTAAGAAGTGGCTGAACTGTCCCAGTGTGTGTCCTGTGTCTGTGGGGTCGGGAGGGGGCTGTGAGCTCACTGAGTGTCTGCTCCACGTGCAGCTCCAGGCTGGAGCCAGTTATGAATCTCGTTTTTATCACCATGATGTTGAATTGTTCTAGTGACAGTGGTGATTTTCGGAAATGAGCATGTGAAGGACATGCAAGGCCACTTTGCTCTCTGGAGCCCAAGGGGTGGGGGTCAGGGAGGAGGTGAGGCCCATTGCTGGGGGTGGGGCCAGCTGGGGCCACCCCTGCTGCCCCTCACAGGGAGCCTCCTGCTGACCCAGGACTGAGCCTGGGACCACAAGTCTTCCGGAGGTGGGGGAGCCACTGGCCCCCAGGGGTGTGCCCTGCAGTTCTCAGTCGAGGGTCTAGACTAGGAGGGGCCTGGAGCAACAAAAGGAGAAAAGGGGACACCCTGACTGGTGGGCCTGCCTGTCCCACGCAGCCAGTGGGGTGCCCAGCCGGGGCCCTGCCGAGGAAGGAGGCAGGTCTGCAGTGGACATCCACACTGCCCAGCTGAGGCCCTGGAAAGGGCCTGCCCCTGCCCTGGGTCAGCTCTCACCATCACCACTCCTTCCCCAGTCCGGGGAGATGTGGGCAAGTCGGGACCCAGGACACACAGCCCCTGAAGAAGCAGAGACACGAGAGGTCGCAGGGGATAACACATGGCAGGGCGAGAGGGGAAACTGCTGGAAATATTTTCATAAAGCGTGAGCTCTGCATCCCTGTGTCTGGGGTATATACGTGCACACCACACACAAGCACACGTGGGCCCAGCCCCTTGCAAGGCCAGGCTGGCCGCAGGCTAGCACCTAATTCTTAGGGGGATGGTGACAGTCATCATGTGGCACCTCCAACATCAGACAGGGACGGGAACCCTGAACAAACTGACCAACTTTACCTTAACAAAGGAAAGCAAAGAAGGATCCCTGCCGGGAAGCCAGGCTGAGCTGACTACCCCTTAACTTGGCAAGTCCGTGAAGCAACCAACATCTCTCAGTGCCTGCAGGGCAGGCACAGGGCTCTCTTCGGGCTGCGGTCAGGGCGTGGAGCACACGGTGACTGGCAGGAGGCCTCAGTCCCTCACCGCGTGGCCCCTCCACATGACTGTTTGAGGGTCCTCACAGTATGGTGGCTGGGCCCCCAGAGCCAGTGGTCCAAGAGGGAGCAGGTATGAAGATGCACAATCTGACCCTGGAAGTCTTCTCTTTGTGAGAGTCACTAAGCACACCCACCCTCCAGGGAGGGGAGTTAGGCTCCACCTTTTTTTTTTTTTTTTTGAGACAGAGTCTTGCTCTGTCACCCAGGATGGAGTGCAGTGGGCTCATCACAGCTCACTGCAGCCTCCAACTCCTGGCTCAAGCGAAACTCCTGCCTCAGCCTCCCGAGTGGCTGGGACCACAGGTGCCACCATGCCACTTCTTTGTCTTTTATGACCTCGTACTTTTGAAGAATATTGTTGGATCATTTTGCCAAATGTTCCTCAGTTTGGGTTTGTCTGATGTTTTCTCATGATTGGACTGGGTTATGCATTCTTGGCAAGAGTACTAGAAAAATGACGTGTGTCCTTGGTGAATCATCTTCCAGGGGGCCTGACATCAGCATGTCCTGCTATTGGTGACGTTGACCCAGTTTCTACACTTTTAAACTATCTTTCCCTTTGTAGTTAATAAATATCGGGAGAGGCAGTAGGGCTGCCCCCCAAGATGTCCGTGTCCTAATCCATAGAATCTGGGAATGAGTTTGGCTACATGACAAAGGGGAATGGAACTAAGGCTGCAGACGGGAGGAAGCTTGCTCATTGGCCAACTTTAAAATGGGGAGACTGCCCTGGATTATCTGACGGGACCAGTGTCATGAGGTCCTTAAAAGTGGAGGCAGGCGAGTCAGTCGGGGCGAGAGGCCCAACCTTCCTCACTGGCTTGCAGTAGAGGATGGGCCAAGAGCCAAGCGATGTAGGTTCCTCTAGACGCTGGAAAAGGACAGATTCTCTTCTGACCTTCCAGAAGAACCGGCCCTGGAGATACCTTGGTTTAGCCAGTGAGGCCAGGCTGGACTTCTGACCGACAGAGCAGTAAGAGAATACATTTGCATTTTCCGGCCACTAAGTTTGAGGAAATGTGTTATGGCAGCAGTAGAAAGCTAATGTAAGTATCCTGGAGGAGATGTTTGGGACCATGCAAATCTTGTGTCACCTCACACTGTCTCCCACTGCTTTTAACCCCATCTGTGGATTTGTCTGTAACAGACAATTGTGATTTTCTAGTTCCTTCCACGCTCATTAATTGGAATTCCACAGTCAGGAAGAACAGGCCTGTCTCCCCATCTATCCGATTATTTATTTTTATCCGTGTGGAGTCCTCAGCATTTGTTCTAACCTAGGGTTAGGATATGGCACTGTCCTCACGTTCAAGCTCTGGCCAGCGGGAGCCTGCAAGCTGGTTCCTCCGTCTTCCATCAAGGCTCCATCTTTCTCTGAGGCCCACCCTGTTTTCCAGGTGTTCATTAAACACCAGCTGGGTGGTTATGACAAAAATACTGCACGCGAGGTGCTTACAAACAATAGGAATTTATTGCTAACTGTTCTGGAAGCTGGAAGTCCAAGATCAAGGTGCCAGCAGGTGTGGTGTCTGGTGGGGCTTCCTCATTCATAGATGGCGGCTTCTCGTGTGCTCACATGGGGCAAGGCGTGAGGGGTCTCTCTGGGGCCTCTCTATAAGGGCACTAATCCCATTCAGGAGAGTCCCCGGGGAGACAGCGGCCCTCCTTGGAGGCTCCCGTGCCTGTCTCGGCAGACTCAGGACTAACTTCAGGCTTTGGAGTAAACAAAAGCTGTAACTGTCAGTAGATTGCAGCTTTCGAACTTTCGATGTTTGCGACCCAGAACTTAAAAACCTCCTGGGTCTGGTTCAGCCCTGTGCCTTCACACCATGGTGGTCGGGCCTCCCTGGAAACAGGGTCAGCGGGAGGAACAGGGGTGGGGTCCCAGGGAAGGAGGGAGGGCAGGCCCTGCCCCTTCCCTGCCAAACAGGTGTGATGCAGCCACCGCCAAGTCCCCAGAGCCCTCCAGCACTGCCCTTTGACATTACTGGCATTTATTTCCAAAATGTGAGGACAGGCAAACTCAAATAACCCACACACAGACACTGCACACCTCTCGTATTTACCAGATGATAATTAACATAGCAGCACTGACAAGGGCTCAACAGTTTAATTTTTAACGGCTTTCCTCATCACTGGTTTCAGTCCCTTCTACATTGTTGAAAACAGAATGAAAGTGCAGCTCTCCTAATTATAGTATCAGCCAGGCCTGCAGCAGCTCCTCCTGCAGTGCAGTCAGGGCTCCGCCCCAAGCATTTGTCTCCCACTTTCTGACTAATTTCAGGCAATGCAGCTTTTCATCCAACTCCTGAGTTCTCCGACAGCTGCTAAGGGCAACAGCAACGACAGTGATCATATTTGAGAGGTCACACAAGCTGCCCTGTCCTGAGACCCCCATGGCTCAGCCACCCTCCGGGCAGATGGGGAAACTGACACAGGAAGGCTGCAGGCCGGGCAGGCGTCCCCCACGAGCGGGGCCAAGTTCCTGAGGCCTCAGGACCGAGGCTCTGGCCAGGGCAGGTAAGTACCGCCCAGTGCCACGTGGGGGTCTCACACTGTCCTTTTTAATTAAACAGCAAGACTGACTGTCCCCGCTCTTGAAATTTGCTGAAGGATGCTTACCTTCTTACATCCTGGGCGATCCAAGGATTTTATATTCCAGCCCCTTACTCACAATCGAAAAAAATAGGAGCACTTCTCAGGGCATCCCTAACACTACATCTATGTGATTTCTGTGGCACTGAGTTAACTGAGGAACTGAATTTTAACTTTCATCAAGTTTAAATCACCACACGTGGCTAGTGGCCGCAGCACCGCGTGGCACTGCGCAGACTCAGAACATAACGTTCAAAGCTCTTCTGAAAGCTTATTATAAAAAATAAAACACGTGAATTGTAGCATTTGAACTACAGACAAGCGTGAGGAGTAAACCCGAGTTACCCCTCCGAGCGCGCCCTGCAGGGTTTTCTCTCTTCCTGGGCTCTTCGTTGCCCAGGTGTGCGATCCCAGGTAGACCGCAGCTTGCTCCGGCCGCGGCGCCCCTTCGCGCGCGTCCTCCACCCCTAACGCCTTCCCAACGCCCGTTCCCACGGCGGCGGCTCCGCGGGCGAGCCCGCCGCGCGCCCGTGTGGGAGCAACATCTGGGCCCCGGGGGCCGGTCGCAGGTGCGCACACCTGGAGGCCCATCGGTGCCGCCCCCGCTGGCCACCCCGGCCCGCCGCGCACCGGCACCGCGCCCGGCCACCGTGCGCCACGGGCTGCCGTCCCCCCGGTCCGCCGCCCACGAGGCAGTCAGCGCCCCAGCCGGGCCCCAGCGCAGCAGGCTGCGCGCACCCGGCGCGCGGCACCCGGCGGCACTAGGACCCCACCACGTCCGCCCGCGCACGCGCGCCGGGACCCGTCGAGCCTTATTTCATGGCTCCTCCCGCCTCCTCGCGGAGCGCCAAATAAGTCGCGGGCCCTCCCGGCCCTGCGTGCGCGCCTCCGCCGACTGCGTCACTAGGAAGCGCGCGCCCGCGCCGCCGCCGCCGCCGCCGAATCCCCAACAAGGAGCGAAGCCCGCGGCCGCCGCCGCCGCCCGCCGCCGTCGCCGCCCGCGCCGCCGCCACCGCCGGGCGCCCGAGCAGGCCGGGGCGGCCCCAGGTAAGCGGCGCCGGCGCGCCCGCGGCCCCCCCGCGGCGAGGCCTCTCGCTCCGCTCACGCGCCGCCGTCCAGTCAGGGGTCCCTGCGGAGCGTCAGGACGTTACGGCGGGGGGAGGGGAGGGCCGGGGGAGGGGCGGCGGGCGCGCGAGGGCGGCGGCGTCAGGCGCGACGGCGGCGTCAGGCGGGCGGGCGCGGGCGGCGGCGCGGGCGGCGGCGCTTCCTGCCTCCATCTTGGGCCGGGGCGGGCCGGGCTCTTGCGGCTTCCTCGGGGTCCGCGTCTGTGTAGCCCGGCCTGTGGGGCCCGGTGTCGGTGCAGACACCGGCTGGGGGGGACCAGGATCAGTGTAGACCGGCCTGTGGGGATCGGTGTTGGTGGAGACACCAACTGGGGGGGACCAGGATCAGTGTCAGTGCAGAGACCCGCTGGGGGGACCAGGATCAGTATATAGATCACTGGTGGGGACCACGTTGAAGCAAACCCATTCGTAGGAACTGAGTTGGGGCGGACCGGTTGGTAGGAGTTGTGTTAATGTGGATCCATTAGTGGGAACCATAGCAGTATGGGCCGGTTGTGAGTAATGATTCGTTACGTGTTTGCTTACCTTCATGATGCATTTAGTTGACTGACTTCTGTTGAAGCAGAGTTCTCTTTCTTTGCTAACAATTCACATACAACAGTTTCAGTTAATCACCTTATTAAAAGTAAAAACGGATGACTTAAAGCCCAAGTATGACAAGATAAGTAGACCGCTTGTGCAGAAGTTGTTTCTTTGGCTGGGCACAGTCGGGTACAGCCTGTAGGCCCAGCTGCTGGGGAAGCTGAGGCTGAGCATCAAGAGTTTGAGGCTACGGTGCTATGCTCACACCTGTGAATAGCCACTACCCTGTATCCTGGGCCACACCCTGTCTCCAAAAAAAAAAAAAAAATAGTAGAAATTGTTTCTTCATAGGCAGTGCCCTAAAACTTTTTGGGAAGACATAGTGGAATACTGGAGGGTGGAGGAGTTGGTATACATATATGTGCAATCATGATGAGTGTTTCTGTGGATTGGGAACACTTTTTTATGGAGCCACGTTCAAACCTAGGCTTTAGAGTGCCCCGTTTTATGCCTCAACGGGGAAGGGAGGCTGTTCAAATATCTGCTCGGAGCCAGGAGACAAGTTCACGTGAATTGGGGACCGCACATGTACATGCTCGGGCGTGACGCTGAGGGTGCGCTGCTTCGAGGGCAGCGCCACATCCGTGGCTCACCTCTTGTGATATTTTTCAAGAGAAGCTAGAAATTTGCAGTTTTGGAACTAGTTAAAATTTTTTGAAGCACTGTGAGGATCAAAGAAATTGTGCCTGTAGGCCAGTGGTTGGTGATCTCTGCAGTGGTTTTTATCAAAGGAAAACAATTTTGTCCAGAAGAAATGGAAAGCCATCTGTTGGAATCTGGTGTACTGCCCGACTCCTGGGCCCAGGTGGTCCTCCTGCCTCAGCCTCCCGAGTAGCTGGGACTGCAGGTGTGCGCCACCGTGCCCAGCTTCACGCTAGTACTTTGATGCTGTTTTTGTATGTTTATGCCTAAGAATGCTATTTTAAAAATATTTTCTGGGCGGGTGTGGTGGCTCATGCTTATAATCTCAGTGCTTTGGGAGGCTGAGGCAGGAAGATCCTGGAGGCCAGGAGTTTAAGACCAGCCTGGGTGACATAGCAAGACCCTGTCTCTAAACAAAATATTATCTAGGCGTGGTGGAGTGGGCTTTTAGTGCCAGCTACTTGGGAGGCTGAGGTGGGAGGCAGGACTGGGATTCAGGACTAGGACTGCTTGAGCCTAGGAGTTAGAGGCTGCAGTGAGCTGTGATAATGCCACAGCACTCTAGCCTCAGCGACAGAGCAAGACCCTGTCTCTAAAAAAAATTTTTCTGATGTCCAGTTTACCTCTTGGGGCTCAATTTACATGAGTCCTGGAACCCAAGCCTTGGAATCAAAGCTGGGTTTGGGTTGCGGCTGTGAGCATGTGCAGGCTTACCCCTGGCGAAGGGGTTCCCCTAGTGGGCGACCGGATGCCGGGCACTGCTTGTTCTATGTCTAAATGTTGTGTCAAGCACTTGGAACTATTTTCTGTGAAGGACCTTTTGTATGTGTTTTGAACATTTAATACAGTTGGCATTGGAAAGGATGGAATTCAGTTTTGTGCATTTTTTTACACTACTTAATACTGTCTAAAGTTTTGAGAACTTGGGTGAGGTCAGCTGCCTGTGGGGTGGGTCCCTGCCTTTTCGCAGCTTTTGCTAGGAGCCCCTTTAACTGCCCTTGATGTGCTCACCCTCATGGTGAGATAGTTCAGCCCTGAGAAATCAGCATGACAGGTACATCTTTTTATTTATTTATTTATTTTTTGAGACAGAGTCTCACTCTCTTGCCTGGGCTAGAGTGGGTGCTGTGGTGTCAGCCTAGCTCACAGCAACCTCAAACTCCTGGGCTCAAGTGATCCTCCTGCCTCAACCTCCCGAGTAGCTGGGACTACAGGCATGCGCCACCATGCCCGGCTAATTTTTTCTATATATTTTTAGTTGGCCAATTAATTTCTTTCTATTTTTAGTAGAGACGGTGGGGCGAGGGGGTCTCGCTTTTGCTCAGGCTGGTCTGGAACTCCTGACCTTGGGCAATCCTCCCGCCTTGGCCTCCTAGAGTGTTGGGATTATAGGCGTGAGCCACTGCGCCCAGCCGATAGGTGCATCTTTTAAGTGAAATTCTAAAGTGATCTTTTATTCAGGTTCGTTTGAAGCTCTTTGTTTCAAAGCCTAAATCTAGAACACCAAAGTTACGGTAGTGAAAAAAATATTTTAGAAATGTGAAGTAAATCTATCAATGTAAATGAATTCATTGTTGTAATTTTTCTGACCAAAAAACATCTAAAGACCGTCTTCAGAGACGTTGGCCCCCCATAATGGGGGAGGGTCTCACATGGATTCAAGCAGTTGCAGGAACCGCCTGTGAGCTCCCTGCACCCACTGAGGCACCTGTCAGGTGGCTGTCAGGTTTAAATCGGAGTCATAGTAAAAGGCTCAGTATATTTGAGAACATTCTGAATTTTTAAAATATTTTCCCCTGATTTTTAAAAATGCTTTTCCCTTCCATCACTCCTTTTCTATACCCTTCTAAAGCCTGAAAGGGGGAATACTTTCTTGTCCCTAGCATCTAATCCTTCCTTCATTCTCGTGTTTAGATAGATTTCACTTACAGTCTTAGAGTGCTCTCGAAGTAGAATGAATGTGCCTTTCCTAGTTGAATGTTCTCTTGGCTCTGAAGGCTCCCTTCTCACCCACCTCACCGCAGGCCCCAGGGCAGGAGCTCACCCTCCATCCCGTGGGTCAGAGGGCACCACTGCTCTCCTAGGGCCAGCCTGGCCTCAGTGACACTGGTCCTTCCCGCAGCTGGTGCCAACTCCCCCCGGCTGCTTCTTACTCCTTTCTCTGTGAGAATGTGCGTGTCCTTGAGCGTGTTTAACCCAGTGGCCCTGTTCACATCACTGGCGTTTCTTGGATCCCGGGGTCTTGGGGCCAGGGGCTGCTGCAGACTGGCTGTCATTGTGGCTGGTGGGCCCGGAAGGCAAAGCTCTTTCTTTTGCCCTTGGAGTTGTCTGGAGACAACTTCCTTCCTTCTGTTAGGAAGCTGTGAGCTCTGGCCCTGCTCTGTACCAGACAGGGGCACATGTGTGAGACAGAGATTCAGAGCAACTCTCCTGCTAGATGAGTAGGTGCGTGAGTTAGCAGAAGCGGGAGCTCCTGAGGGCACGCTTTGCGATTGGCTGTTCAGTGTGGGCTGGTTAGTTCTGGCCTTGAAGGCTTCCCGGCCGAGGCCTGGCTGGGTGGGTGTGGGTGTCTTCCCTCCTGAGCCGATGGCAGTTCATCCAGAGCATAGGGCGGCCACTGTGTGCCAGCTCCGGGTGGGCCTGGCTCCTATCCTGGGACCATGCTTATGGTTTGGTATAGTCCTAAGGGCAGGTGATAAAAAAAAGTAGTTCTGAAAATTTTTCTTGTCTTTTTCTCTCTCTCTTTTTTTTTTTTTTTTTAGAGATGGGGTCTTGCTCTGTCACCCAGGCTAGAGTGCAGTGGCGTCATCATAGTCCACTGCAACCTCAGACTCCTGGGCTCAAGCGATTCTTCTCGCTCAGCCTCCCGAGTAACTGGGACTGTAGGCGCATACCACCACACCTGGCTCTCTTCTACTTTTTTATAGAGATGGGGCCAGCGTCACTGTGTTGCCCAGGCTGGTCTTGAACTCCTGGATTCAAGGGATCCTCCTGCCTCAGCCTCTCCAAATGCTGGGATTACAGGCATGTAATCCCAATGTGCCCAACCCATTTTAACCTTTTTTTTTTTTTTTTGAGACAGGGTCTCGCTCCATTGCCTGGGCTAGAGTGCAGTGGTGTGATCATAGCTGCAGCCTCACTCACACTCCTGGGCTCATGGGTCCTCCTGCCTAAGCCACGCCACCATACCTGGCTAATTTTTCTGTTTTTTGTAGAGATGGGTTTTGCTCTTGCTCAGGCTGGTCTTGAACTCCTGGCCTCAAGTAATCCTCCTCCTGCCTTAGCTTCCTCCATCCTGCCTTAGCTAGGATTACAGGTATGAGCCACCATGCCTGGCCCATTTTGACCATTTTTAAGTGTACAATTCAGTAGCAGTAGTATTACATATATTCACAGTGTTGTGCAACTATTGCTGCTATCCATTTCCAGAACGTTCTCATCAGCCCAAACAGAAATTCTACACTCACTACAGAATGAGTCCCCCATTCTGCCTCCCCCAACCCCTGGTAACCGCTATTCTGTTTCTGTCTCTATGAATGTGACTGTTCTAGGTAATTCACATAAGTGGAATCATACAGTCTCTGTCCTCTTGTGTCTGGTTTCTCTCACCTGGCACATTTTCAGTGTTCGTCTGTGTTGTAGCAGGTGTCAGGATTTTATTCCTTTTTACGGCTGAATAATGCTCCGTTGCTACGTGTACTGTGTTGTGCTTACGCATCTGCTGATGGGCCTGTGGGTGTTTCCACTTTGGCTCTTGTGGACGGTGCTGTTACCAACATTGGTGTCCCAGTGTCTGTTTTAGTCTCTGCTTTCGCTTACCCGGGTCTGTACCGGGAAGTAGGATTGCTGGATCTGTAGCAATTCTAAGTTTGACTTTTTGAGGAGCTGCTGCACTGCTTTCCACGGTGGCTGTGCCGTTTTATTTTCTAACAGCGTGTATGGGTTCCACTTTCTTTATATCCTCAGCACAACTTGTTATTTTCACATCCCAGTGGCTATAAGATGGTGTCTCACTGTGGTTGCAATTTGCATCTCCCTATGGGCTAGTGATGTGGAACATCTTTTCATGTTTTTGTTGGCCAGCTGTATATATTCTTTTCAGAAATGTCTCTTCTCAGTCCTTTGCCCATGTTTTAAGTTGGGTTGTTTTGTTGTTGTTGTTTTAGGAATTCTTTTTTTTTTTTTTTTTTGAGACAGAGTCTCACTCTCTTGCCTGGGCTAGAGTGCCGTGGCATCAGCCAAGCTCACAGCAACCTCAAACTCCTGGGCTCAAGCCATCCTCCTGCCTCAGCCTCCCGAGTAGCTGGGACTACAGGCATGCACCACCGTGCCCGGCTAATTTTTTTTTTTCTATATTTTTAGTTGGCCAGTTAATTTCTTTCTATTTTTAGTAGAGACAGGGTCTTGCTCTTGCTCAGGCTGGTTTCGAACTCTTGACGTTGAGCGATCTGCCTGCCTCGGCCTCCCAGAGTGCTAGGATTACAGGCGTGAGCCACCGCGCCCGGCCGTTTTAGGAATTCTTTATACCTTCTGGAATTAACTCCCCACCAAATACATGATTTGTGAATATTTCCTCTCATTCTCTGAGCGTTTTCACTCTCTTAGTAGTGTCCTTTGATGCATAATAGTTTTAAATTTTGACGAAGTCCAAATTATCTGATTTTTCTTTTGTTGCCTGTGTTTCTGGTGTCATCCAAGAAATCATTGCCAAATCCAATGTCATGAAGATTTCCGCTCTGTTTTCTTTTAAGCATTTTATAGTTTTAGCCCTTAGGTTTCTGTCTTTGATCCATTTTGAATTAATTTTTGTGTGTGATGTAAGATAGGAGCTCAGCTTTGTTCTTCTGCATGTGGATGTCCAGTTGTCCACACTCTTTTTTTTTTCTTTGGAGACAAAGTCTCACTCTGTGGCCCGGGCTGGAATACAGTGGTGTCACCACAGCTCACTGTAGCCTCCAACTCCTGGGCTCCAGCGATCCTCCTGCCTTAGCCTCCCTAGCAGCTGTTACTATAGGCATGCGCCACCACACCCAGTGAGTTTTCCTTTTTTCCTAGAAACGGTCTCACTTGTGCTCAAGCTGGTCTCGAACTCCTGACTTCAAGCAATCCTCCGGCCTCAGCCTCCCAAAGTGCCGGGATTACAGATGTGAGTCACCATGCCCGTCCCAGCCCTGTATTTTGAAAAGACTGTCTTTCCCCTATCAAATGGTCATGGCACGCTTGTTGAAAATCAGTTGACCATGTATGCAAGGGTGCAATAGCTTTTTATTTTCTGGCCAGTTTGATTTTTTAAAAAGATTTACAAGCAGTAAAATAAACTTTTTTTTTAGTGTACGGCTCTGTGAATTTTAACATGGAGATTCATGTAACTGCTCCCACAATCAGAATGGGACCAGTCTGTCTGTCTAGAAATGTCCCTGTGCTCCTCCTGTAGTCACATCCTCCTCCCCCACTGTGACATCTACGATGTGTTCTCCGTCTTACAGTTTTGTCTTTTTGCAGATAAACTGTAATGAACCCCTGCGGGATATAACTTTGGGACTGGCTGTTCTCCGCATAACCCTGTGGAAACTCACCCAGGTGTGAGTGGTTTATTGCTCTCTGTGGAGTAGTAACATAGTATATGCATGTGCCACAGCTTGTTTATCTGTCCTCCTGTTGAAGGACTTCGGATTCTTTCCAGTTTTTGACAGTTATGAATAAAGCCACCATAAAAACTTGTGTACAAGCTTTCAAGTAGACATCGATTTTTATTTCTCCAGGGTGGATGTTTAGGAGTGGGATTGCTGGGTCACGTGGAGAGAATCTTTTAACTTCATAAGAAACCACCCGAGCTTTCCAGAGTGGTTGTGTCGTTTTCCGTCCTGAGCAGAGGTGAATGAGAATCCTCCCCTTCACGCCCTCGTAGCGCTCAGCAGCGTCAGCTCCTTGCGGCTTTTTCACGCTGTGGGGATAGGTGTGCGTGAGCGTGTCGTCAGGGCCTGGACGGCGTTTCCCGGGGGTTAGTGGTGTTGAACATCTTGATGTGCTTATTTCCCGTCCGCGTGTCGTCTTTGGTGAAATGTCTGTTCAAGTCTTCTGTCCACGTTTAAAACTGGGTGGTTTCTTTTCTTACTGTTACTCTTTGCACGTTCTGGACGCAGGTTCTCTGTGGGATTTGCAAATGTTTTCTTGCAGTCTGTAGCTTATATTTTCATTCTCCATTGTATTCTTTCTTTGGTCCGTTGTAATACACAAACTTAATTTTTTAAAATCAATAGATTTTATTTTTTAGTCAAGTTGTAGGTTCCCAGCAACACTGAGCTGAAGGTGCACCGAGTTCCACGGGCTCTCCCTCTGCCTCTCTCACCTCACCACCTTCCGCGGAGTGGCCGTTTTCGCGGTCCGCGACCTGCACTGACACCCGTTGCCACGGAGGCCTCTCTGACCTCGGCTCCCTGCTGGGGTTCTACGTCCTGTGGGTTGGAAAATGCATAATGACACCTGTCTACTGTCGTGTCTTCACCTTGGACGGTTTCACTGCCCTAAAGATGCGCTGAGGCCCGTTCCTCCCTCCCTCACCCTGAGCCTGGCAGCCACTGATCTTCTGCCATCTCCGGGGCTGTGCGTTTTCCAGAGCGTCGTGGGGCGGATCCCACAGCGCAGCCGTTCAGGTCGGCCCCTTTCGCCGAGTGATACGCACTTGACATTCTTGCATGTCTTCTCGTGGCAGGATCGCTCCTTTCTTCTTATCCCTGAATGCTGTTCTGTGGTCTGGAATATGAACGAACCGTTTGTTTATCCATTTGCGTCTTAAGGGACTCCGTTTTTCCCAGCCTCCTTAGAATGATGTCCCCGACTTCCCGTGAAATGTGGAAGCAGCAGCGCCACGTAGACCCGGCCTTCTGGCGTGTGGTTGCCACGTGTCTGCACGTATGCACCGAAGTCCCCCAGGCGGTGCTGTGAGCTCCGCTTCCCGCGCACGTGAAGAACACGGGAGGAGAGCAGCTTGTCAGATTTACCGTTCTGGTTGCTGTTCCTTTATTCCTGAAGTTCCAGGTTTCCCTCTGTTGCAATGTCCTTCTGTATGAAGACCTTCAATTCACATTTCTTTTCAAGCATGTCTGTTTGTGACCAGTTCTCTTAATTTTCCTTCCTCTAAAGATGTCTTTATTTTGCTTTCATTTCTTTTTTTTCCTCCCACTCAGACCTGATATTTTGCTTTGATTTCTAAAGGGTCTTTTCACTGGTTGTAGAATCCTAGATTAACAGTCATTTTGCTTTCAGCACATTAAAAATGTTTCCTTGCCTTCTGGCTTCTGTGGTTTCTGCGAGAATTCCGTAGTCATTTGGGTTGTTTCCATATAGTAGGCGATGCATACTTCTTTATTTAACTGTTCTGAGATTTCTTTTACTTCGTTTTTGGTTTTCAGCAATTTGATTATGATTTAGGCATGGGTTTCTTTGAGCTTATCCTCTTTGAGGTTTGCCAGGCCTCTTGAATGTGGATTTATGTTCTTCACTGAATTTGGGAAGTGTTCAGCTAGTATTTTTTTTTT
>CAUYRT010087369.1:0-16847 GCA_963574885.1 Lepilemur ruficaudatus | reverse complement strand
AAAAAAAAAAAAAAAGAATTGAAGCAAATGAAGTGTCTTCCTTCCCTTTATAGTCTTCTATCTTTTCTTTTTCAAATCTGCTTTTAAACAGAGCGATGTGTGTCCACGGGGTTTGGAGACACAAACTCTAGGTTGAAATTTTTAGACATAGTCTCAAAATGAATATAGCAGCTAAGTCCACATTTATAATTGTTCACTGTGTAACTGGTTGTTCTTTGAATTAACCTCTATGCAAAGTACATCATTTAGTAAAAAAATAGTTCTTGAAAAGTGCTGATTTGAAACTTACATATATATAATTAAGTATCTGTGTTTGTGTGTGTATAATTAAACCTCAGTAGCAAATCTTCAAAACTTAATACAACAAAAATTTTTCCATGAGGGAGTGTTTTATCACTGTCAATCTTTAGAATTGCCATCACGTGGTGATTATAAAAAATAAACCAAATTTTAATAGATTACTTATTGTTTTTAAAGCCTCTGCAGAAAATGCAGACCCGTAATTGCCTACACTGTGGAGAATCGCTCCCACCGCCTCACTGTTATCTACCGTTGCTAACTCAAGAAGACAGATGTGTATCCATGTCAATCCAAGTAAATGACGCTCTGCAGGCTGAATTACAAAGATGTCTCCTAATTATTAAAGGATGTTTTTCTTGAATGGTAACCCAAGATTATTGAACTAAGTTGTCCTCTATCATTTTGCAGTCACTTCCAAAGAGATTTTCCTAATATCTTTTTAATCTTTTGGTTTCCTTAATTAAATAGAAACGGCCTTTGCTCTGTTCAGTTAAAAATGCACAGTGAGTGCAAAATTTAAGTGAATTATCTTAGTAAAATTAAGCCATAGAACTACACAAAAATATTAGGGCTCTATTTTTGCCATGATTAAATTACTACATAATATTTTCCATATATTATACGTGAGATTTAAGCAAATGCTAGGTCTATTATAATCACCTATGGCTTCACCAGATAGCGAAGGTCTGTACATACAGCAAAATAGCATGCTTATATCAAAATGGATGGATTAAAGTAAACATTATGTATAAAATACATTAATTACTATGGTACTAATAATTTAACATAAAAATATAAAATGTAACCTAAATATTACATTAAGTGGTATTATCAGATAAAATAAATTTTCCATTTTAAAATTTTGTTTCATAAAAAAGAATATTTGCAATTGCTTTAATTTTAAATAAAATAATACCTTTTTAAGTATTCAAATATCTTAGAAAAATAGAAAACTAGAATCACAAAAATAGAAGTTTTTATAAAAGCTCATTATTATTTACCTCTAGAAACTTATAATATGTTTTCTCAACAATACATTTCTCACATGGAAAAGCTAGAAATAGAGGATGAGTTAATATTATCATATTGAGAAGGTGATTATTTTAAGGATTTTTTATTTGAATTTATTTCCAATTACACAGAACAAACAATTCCTAGCATAATACTTATGCAAAGCGATGGTACACAGCTTGCAGCATATAAATGAATACGTTTGAGCACGGTCCCATTCTCATCAGGTATCCTCAAGGCAGAGTAACGTACAGCCTGCCTAATAGCTTTCTGGTGTGATGAGGAAATAGTGTGTTCCAGACCTTGTAGTAACAATCAAGGACGATATGCTGAGGGGAGAAGAATGAAAGTGTATAAATTAAGTTGCGAATCTGATGCCCAGCTCTGATCATTTATGCAATTAGGTGCTTACTCAAAATAGCGACATTATTTTAAAGAAATAACACTTACATTTCACTCTTAATAATGTCTGACGATATTCTTCAAAGGTATGGAGAAATGAAACAAAGCAAAAAACCTTAAAGGATTTAATTAGAAATTCTCTACAACATGTATATATCCTTGACACAAGGAAATTGATTTCTTCCTGCTTTTAGATTTGCCTACATCCTTTTCCTGACTACTTTGACTTTGTACTTTATAACCTGCCAGTTTAAAGGTTTTGAGCTAGGTTTTCATGTCTGTGGAAATTTCAGAAGACTATATTTAGATATAGCTCTGGTTATTTCCAGTAGTTCACAGCTCTTCTAAATATTATTGAACTCTGATTGACTAGAAAATTGGATTAGCTCAGTATAGTCTGTGGAAAATATTTTGCAGAAATTAAATGATGTTCTTTTGGTTTGAACATTTTTGTATCTGAAACAGTTCGGCTTATTGTAAGTTTATTGGCAAAGAATTTTCAATTTATCTAACTTTGTGTGCCTTTCTTCAGTCTCAGACATTATCAATAGCAATTTTATGAACATATGTCATAAGTAGCCCTCGGATTCAGAATTATTTCAACATAATGGAAACTGAACCAGTTTCTTAAAACCTTATTCAAATACAGGTAAACGAAAACATAAAGAGCTCTATAGCCTTTCTTATTGACTGGCAGTACCCCAACAAGGAGAACAAAGCAAGTTTATTCCGCGTCTGAAAGGTATCAGGAACTATTCATAAATACATGAAAATATATACAATATTATATATTTGTATATATGAAGTACCAGAGAATCCACATATCCTAATAGATGTGGATATGGGAGTATAAAATTCGTAGTGTTTTAATCTTCTTATATTTATTTCTTATCTAATATTTATTTTTGGATTTCACTAGTCTTTGATATTTTTTCATTATTATGTGTATTCACAATTTGTAAATATCCCTAACACTCAAGAAGTATAGGAAAATGGACTTTTCTTATCACCTCAGGGATAAAGACTATTAATATATCTTAATTATATCTTAATATATCTTATTTTTATCCAAAATGTCCTATATGCATATACATATGTGTGCATAAACATACATATGCTTTCTCAAACAGTAGCATGTTTTCTTGTACCTTGCTTTTCTCATCTAATGATGAACTTTAGAGAATTTTCTGTACCATTACAAAGTTCAGAAGTCCTTGCTCTTTATAAATGGCTGTTTTGAATTCCATTATGTATGTACAATTTCTTTTTCGGCCAGATATCTGGGTTGTTTATACTTTCATAGTAATTGGCTCTGCAGTCAGCATCCTCTTATATGTATCTTTAAACATAAGCATGACTATGTTTCCAAGATAAAATAGGCGTAAATTTCTGAGTGAGAAAGTACTTATATTTAAATTTTTTGAGGTGCTGCCAAGTGTTCTTCCAGTGTTCACCATTTATACCCAAAGTAACGGTGCATGTGTGTACCCGTGGTCTACAAAGCCCCACTGTAATCCCTCAGGCCTCCCTGTATCTTTCCAACTGTTCCTCTCAGTTCACTGGTCACTCAGTCCTTCTGTTCTTTGCACATCAGGTACTCTCCCCACTCAAGGCCTTAGCATTTAGTATTTTCTTTGTTGTTCTAAACGTAGCCTCATCTGACTATTCTTAGAAGTACTAAATCCCTCATTTCTGCAGCTGATAACAAGACACGGCCGACATTTAATACTTCCATATTTACTTTCTTTTCAACCAGAGCCTCAGCTGGAGGGTTCTGTATTAGACAGGTGGTACAAGCCTTGTTTGTAGAGAGACTGAGCTCTCTGTGGAGTATTTTGTTGTGGTTGCTGCTATAGAGATCCACTAATTTTACTATTGAGCATAGAAGTACGAAGAAGTGCCTCAGGTAACACTCAAGTTTCTAGCAAGAACCCAATTTCTCCTTGGTAATCAGAATCATTAACTTTTATCCAGTAGAGTAACGTCTTTCTTTTCCTGCTGGTCCATGGTGTGTTCTACGGAAGTGTTTTCCCTGGTGGAGATCTTCTTCTCTAGGTAGCTAAAAAATACAAACCAGCAGCACTCAAAGTTGTTGAAGTCAGACTTCTCCACCTGGATTGGTAAGCTTGATGGCGAGACGAACTATCTCCACTCCCACCTTTTTTCCCTAATACTTGTGTGTTCTGGCTGTACCAGATACAGCATCACATGCTGATGGCTGTGTCGAGCACGTGCTGAATCTCGCAAGGTTGAACCTGTGTTCTCAGGGTCTTTTCACCTCCCAGTGCCATGATTGGGTCTCCGGGGCTACCTTCCACTGGTCTGTTAGTTCCGCTGCTTCTCAGTGAAAGCACGATGGTAAGCAAACCCCAGAGAGGGGAGCCCATCACTGCACGTTTTCTGCTGTGAACTTAGTTGTGTGATTAAAAGCATTATTAGGCAGAATAATATAACTAAATAAATACCATCTCACGTAAGTCCACGAGCATTCTTATTCTCATCCCCGTTCAAAAGTGTCAGACTTGCAAGTTATTGAATGTATTGGTTTAAATGGCACATTTAATGTGTTACATATTGCCTATGAAACTCAAAGTGGCTCCCAAGCACTGATTCCATGATATTGTTGGATGGTCCAAGATAAGGTGACCCGTCTTTCACTGGAGAGGGGATAATGCCACAAGATCCCAATCACTGGGCTGCTAGAAACAATACTGGATTTGTGGACCCCTGCAAATCACTGAACTAGTCCCTTAATCTGTGAGAGATTCTGTGGCAGTGGAAGTACTTGCACTTCCTGCTCACTTGTTCTGGTTGGCGTATATCATAATAGCACGATCAGTGTGACGCAGGGAATTTCGTGATGACCGAGACTTCTCCAGATTATGGCACAGCAGGGGGTGGGAAACATGCTGCACCTCTGAGGCAGATGCTGTTGAATCTGCCAGCTAGTAAGTACACTGTTTATGGTGGTTCCTGTGACATTTTATGAAGAAAAAAACCAAAAAAACAACAACAGAACACTTGCTGGGTTAATAGCTTAACTATCAGGTGCCAGGGACCTACATCTGGCATAGCAGCTGAAAGTGGGTAAGCTACCTGGTGACATTTACAAAGACCTGTAGTCATCTTGAAAATCCCATCTGATTTCTGCAGAGACAGACAGAGAAGCTGGATTGCGATGTGATCGGTATTCCCACCGCTGCACGTTTTATGTCATTAGTGGTGGCACTAATCTACACAGCTCTCCCAGAGATGGAGTATAGCTTTTACATTACTAATTTAAAAATAAAGAAACGCTCTAGGTCCCTCAATTTAGACCTTTACGCATAAATGCCCTTACTCTTGGGTGAGAAAACCAATGTGGTCATTGTGTATTTTCCCAAGTCTGCCTATTCCTACTGTACGTTCAGCGCTGAGGAAACTATTACAGAAAGGGTCCACTGCGGGGGCCTGTCACTGACCCACTGTGACTTAGACTTACCAAAACTTTATCACATAAACACCATATGCCCTGCATTTAACCCATGGACCAATATCACAGTTTGGGTTCTTACAAATCAGTACCACTTCAAAGGCCCAGTAGATCTGGGTATTTCCATTATCCCAACACAGAGCCACCCTAGAAAACAGCCTCATATCATCACTGTATGTACTTGTGAAAGTGAAGGGAACACTGTTCCCCTTTACCCAAAAGAATCTTGATGTGTGAACTGATTTAGGGTCTGTAAGCATGGCAAGAAACTGAGAATGTCTTTCTGGCCAACTCGAGTTGTTTCTGTTCATTAGTCCTGGGGCTTCTTACAGATCTGATGACATTTTAGTTGGCTGCCTACCTATTTTGTTCTTGCAGACATAGAGATCAATTCAACACAACCAGGATCCCTATATGTCAAAACCAGTTTATCCCAGCTGCTCAAGACAGCAGTTGTCCCTCCATCTTCTGAAGTTAAGAGGCACAAGTGGCCTATGCAATACAGGGATCCTATTTTTCCCACTGAAATCAGGGAGCCCTTATCAATGGCCGCATCTCCACCATCAGAGCTTGTTAGGGAGGTTGGCACTCACTTCAGTAAGGGTTTCAGTGCTCCGTGAAGGGGAGGCTTTCTGGGCCCTCTTGTGAGATGGAGAGTATGAGTGTACATGTAGTTCACATGTACATTCAACGTTCCGCTTCAACATTCCTGTCTCCTTAATCCCCCTTCCACATGTGGCAGACAGTTCTAGCATCGCCATGTCACTAAGCAGAGGCCACTGCTGAGTGCAAATTTCAGTCCACGAAGCAAGTGCACTGTTAGAGTAGTTTGCAGCTGAATGAGCCAACTAAATCCAGGATTCCTGGTAAACACATCTGTGTAGATAAATTCAGCTGAATCTGGTGTTATACTTGATCCTCCCTAATATAATACCCTTGGAATTCATTTCCACTCATATTCTTCAGGGTTCTGCCAATGTAAATTAGCAAAACATTCCAATTAAGTTTTATATAAACCATTGTTTCTTGTATCAGAATTTTACTTGCCCTGCTGGAAAATACTAGGATATAGCCCTAGTTATAAGTTCAATTGGAACAAGGAGTGTTCCAGGTAGATTTTAAGGCAAATGATGATTTTCTTGAAAGGAAAATCCCTAGGTGTGATTATTACTGTTTTTCCAAGCAAAGGAAGCATGAATATGCACATACGTTAAGAGTGAAAGCTGCTTCCAAACAAATGCCTTAATTCGAAAGTTTAGGTTTACACTCCTTACGAAAAAACAATGCACTGAATTTTTTATAAGACTTGAGGCATTGGATTAAAATTATGTTCTAATTCTACAATAAGTGAAATTAAGTTTAAAAAAACAAATTCAGCAGTATTAGGTTCAGTGGCCACAAAAAAAATAAAGAAATATTTTAGAAATGTCCCAGATATACTCTTGCATCTCTGACTGTAATTTGGGGTCATAGTTTAATGACCTCAAGCTTGGCATGTTGTCTCTGTAAGTGATCCAGTGTACTGAAAAGAATATGTCCCACAGGATAGATAGTCTCTGTAGTCATCGTCACTTCCATAACAGACAAATGCAATAGCTGCCTGGTTCCCCAAGGCACTTGCTCCAGTAGAGACTTCATCGCAGTTAGTTACAGGTGAAAATTTTATTATTCGTAATACCACTGTGTGTCATGTATTGCTAGCATCCCTTTTCAAATTTGCAAGGGAATTAGCTCTGTGTGCAAGCAGGAGGACAAGACCACACCAAACTCAACACTTGATACTGTGGATTCTGTTTCTCGGGATTACTCCTAGCAGCATGTCTGTTACTGTCAAGGTCCAGTGAACAGAAAAACATTTATTGTGACAAATCGCTAATCAAGTATAAAGTTGTTCACCAGCTAATTTGAGGCACTAAACAAATAAATAAAACCCTAAATTATCACACACACAAAAATAACAGAAAGGCAGCTACTACCCCCAGGCTTGGTGGAACAAAGGAAAAAGGATAGAGCCTTATTAAAATTTAGATGTTTGGCAAATTCTGTCCCCTGGGGAGAAGGAGCTGTGTGATTGTGCTGTGAGTCGCTGATCTTGGAGGAGATGTCCCTGGGGCTGGGCCTCAGACCTACAGTGAGCAATGTGCTGTTTCTGAGAGAGTGTGATGAGGCTGGTGATCAGCAAGGGATAGGAGGAAAAATGCACAAGAAGGAAATGGTGCTGCTAGGATGAGGAAGCACGCGATGCTAACGGGAAAGGAGCGGCAGGAGTCAGTACAGGGCCCACAGTTCACCCTCTTCCTAGAGTCTCGGAGGCTCCCGGCAGCACACCCTAGTAGTGGAGCCTAGCAAGGAGCCCGCTGGCAAGATGTGGAAATGTGAGATGCTGTCTTCACTGTGCCATCAAAAGTAGGAACAGTTCTCAGACATCTCCTACAAATCCCCAAAGTACTCAAAGACTTTACTCAAACATCAGCAGTTTTTGAAGCTGTGTTAATCCATTTGCTTTCTAAACTATTATTTAAAAATATTTTCTACGCTGTGCTTAGTCTATCCTCTCTCACTTCTCTCACGCACAAAAGACTCTTATTAGCAAGGAGGCTCACTGGTAAAACAGGGAAAGACAGGGTGTTTTGTTTTTTTTTTTTAAAGTAAATAAAAAACTTGTATTTAATATATCAGGATGTATATCAGTTAGGTATTGGTCTGGAGGCAGAAACAGCTCTCGTCAATTGAAGAGGGGAATTTAATGATATCATATATAAAACGTTAACTAATAAACGGTGATTAACTACTAGGAGTGGTAAGAAAATTCTAACAGGACCAGAAGAAGCAAGTGAATTAAAGCAAATAATGCTGTAGGCTGAGGAACATGGACAAAGTAGGTACTAAGTACCTGGGAGAAGACATCCACTCCCAACTGGCCAGGCTGATAGTCAAGCCTCTTCCACGAAGCACAGCCACCCTAGAACACAACCTGCCAGGGCCAAGGAGCTTGCCAGAGGCTCTGGGCACGTGGGAGCTGGTCCATAGAAGATTCTCAGTGGCACTGCTGAGTGACTGGGAGCAGCTCCTTAAAACTGCAGTTGGAACTGCCGTGGAAGCAGCTACCGGGTAGAGAGGGAAGCCAGGGAGCCATACAGGAGCAGACCTGAAGGCCACAGGGGTGATGTTCCTAGGCTTTCCGCGCAAGAATCCGTGAGTCCCTGCACTGAAGGAAGGAAAACTGAAGATCTACAAATCCTACTGCAGTATCAGAAAACATAGCCAACAAGAGTGGATTTAGAGATGAGAGGCAATAGATTGATCATTGTCGTGTTTGTCTATTTTTTTAATCTGAAATAAAAAGAAAATTAGAAATCAGCCTGGAAACCTTTATTGATACACATTAGGTAAAAATATATCTCCATCTGTAATCAATTGTATTTCCTACTTCATGATGTAATCAGAGCTAAGGGACAATTCCGAATGTCTTTTACAATAGAACTCAAATTATTTTCCCCAGTCTAGCGACATTAGCATCACCAGGGGACTTTTTAGAAAGCAAATTCTTGCACCGCACCTCTGACCTTCATCAGTAACTGCTGAGCAATCTGTGTTTAAATAACTCGTACAGGTGATTGTGCTGTATTCTAAAGTTTGGGAACCTTTAAGCTATGCATTCAAAATTGATTTCCACGAACCTTTGAGAGTCTTTTCTATTTTTGGAATGTCTTGTGTACTTACAACAGATATAGCATGGGGATTAGACAAATTTTTTACACATATGCATATATATAGCATGTGCACTTGAGAAGCTGTTTACCACATCACAGTATCGCAGCGCTTTTGTTCACATGCCCCAGATCAGGAGAGTGGCCAGGGTGGGGAGGAGAACACGAAGTAGCAAGAGTGGCAAAGCTTACAATGACTACTATAAATAGAGCCAATAGGTGATAAGCTTCCCTTTTTGGGGAAAAATATCAGAAATGTGATTTAAAGTTAATGAACTATTAATGTTAAAGAAATGAAGAGTCAAAAAAGATTGAATCTTTGCACCTCTCATTAATAAATTAATACGCCAAAGGTCAATCAAATAAAGCCCTTCATTACCGACCTAATTTCCAAACCCTAGTGCGCCACCACGGTATTATTTCCTAGCAATCTGCTTCTTTTAAAGGCAGTGATTTTTGGTAATGGCAAAGACAATATGTAAGCTTGAGTTGGATTTGAGTTTCCACTTAATTTTTATGTGCAAGAAATAAAAACACTTTTTTGAAAAAAATCTGATTTTATTAAATGCCAATTTAAAGTTTTAAAATAAGTCTAATGGTGCCTTACTATTTGCATGTCAGTGATGATATAATATTAAATTCAGCATTCCAGTTGTACTGCTCAATTACATCTTTTATATGGTACCTGATTTTTTTTTCTAAGACAGATTAAGTGGCCATCCTTTTCCATAGTCATTTATTAAAGTATTGCAAGCTAAATTTTAGTTTCATTTCTGAATGGCATTTAATCAGTGTAACTCATGTGATCTTGACTTTGTATGTAAGGGTCACATCAAGTATATTATAACCCCCAGGCAATTGAAAGTTAACAGCTTAATAAATGTGTCACAATGACAAAAGAGCCATAAAGTTGGTATAAATTTAATATGAATGGTCATCCTTCTTGAATTTCCTTCTTGTATGAGAAAAGTTATTTATTTTGTTATTATCATAATTTTAAATAACCATAATATAGTAGCCAGCTTGGATCATAATGCATATTATGATATATTATAAATATATATAGCTAAACAGAAGTGTACAATAGAAGCAATTATAGAATGTTCTTTAAAAACTAGTCAAAGCTTTTGATATCTTTGGACACTACCTTAAACAGTGGTAAATATATTTTTTAGAAACTCTATCACTGGACTATTGTTACCTTCAATGTAAAGATAACCAAAACCTTTAAGAAAATAGTATCTGAAGAGTTTTGTTACAAACTCTCAAAAAGTAATTATAGAAGAGTAAATAAGAGAATGTTAAATTTTTGTTCAAATATGTAAATGTTTGTGTAAAATCACAATTAAAATCAAGTGGCTGTAGTCAGCTGAATGCAATGGCCTTCTGTGGACTTCAGTTCCCTCCGTTTTAAAAACCGAATAGAGTTGACAGCAGGAACGGTTTGCGAGCAGGGCTAAACGTTTGGTTTATCTGAAGTTCCATGTTAATGATTACTTTTTTGGAAATGAAAGAGTCAACAAAAAGTAAATGTAAATAAAAATGTAGAAATTTAGAAAGGTGTAGTTATTTTTAATCTTCTTGTAATCTGGGTGAAAACATTAAGAATAAAGATGATTGTACTAATAACCAATTGAAATATACTTTCAGAGTATTTTGAGCAGATTCACTATTTCGATTAACGTTACTGCCCCCAACTCATTTTCTCCCGTGGTGAGTAGTCATTTTCTTTTATTCAGATACTCATAAACTGAGAGACCAATGGATATCGTGACACGTAAAATTACACCTCTGCGTGTTTTAAAATACATTTTCTTAAAAGTTCTAGCTAAGAGCCTCGCAGACTGTTAGGGGTAAGAGGATTATTAGAGCACATCAATAATAAGTTTACTACCGTTATGGAGGATACTTTTACAGTGTAAATGAGGCAGAAATGAAAGACGCTAAAGGGAAAGTACAGTGGTAGCTGGACAAGAGCTGAAAGCCTGAGAAGTGAAGATATGTGCTCAGTCAAACGCGAGCTGCAGTAACATGGGAGTCTTATTTTTAAAACTTTCCTATTCCCATGTGGTTAATAACGATCCTAAAATGACTGTCCCATCAGGTGCAATGAGGGCACATATTTGCTCTACTTCCCAAGTTCAAACCTTGACTGGGTCTGGTTGACTTGATGTCAGTGAGGTTAAGATGAATGAGAAATTCTCTGACTCTCTAAAGTTTTCCTTGAGATCAACAACAGCCGAAGTGGGTGAGTCCTTCACTGAGCAGATTTCACATCGTGAAAAGCAACCCTCTTCTGCTTTGGGATGACAATATTTGAGAGAAAATATTTTCTTACACTGAGATGTAACTAAGCTTTAATGAATTCTGGTTATGACTAGTTTGTTGAACATCTATAATTTTTTTTATTCCCCTTTTCTCATTTAGCTATGTTTCTGTATAACTTTATTTTCATGCTTCTTAAACCTCACACTTTTAACGCACAATTAGCAGGCGTGTTTAACAAGTAAAGAAAAAATAAAATTATCAGAGAATAACAACCACTTTTAATATGGTCCAGATAATAGCCAGAAATAAGTTTTTTTAACCTTCTTGTAAAATTATTTTGAAAGTATAGTAAAATCACTAAGGCATATGATCAAATAAATTGATAAAATCTAACTAAAAAATTAGGCAAGAAAGGTCAGAAAAAGGAAAGAAAATGGAAGCAGGACAACTGCAAAGAACAAAATAAGGATGTAGATTTATTTTTTAATATTTTTATTTGCCTGTTTATTTATTTAGAGACAGGGTTTCACTCTGTTGCCCTGGCTAGAGTGTAGTGGCGTCATCAGAGCTCACTGCAACCTCAAACTTCTGAGCTCAAGTGATGCTCCTGCCTCTGCCTCCTGAGTAGCTGGGACTATAGGCATGTGCCACCATGCATGGCTAGTTTTTCTATTTTTAGTAGAGACGAGGTCTCCCTCTTGCTCATGCTGGTCTCAAACTCATGACCTCAAGTGATCCCCCTGCCTTAGCCTCCCAGAGTGCTAGGATTATAGCCATGAGCCACTATTCGCAGCCTATTTCATTATTTTTTGAAGGTCAGATTTATTGAGGCATAATGTACAAACAGTAAAAGTCACCCTTTGTAGGTGTATAGTTCTATAAATTTTGGCCAATGTATACAATTGTGTAAGCATCATGACTATCAATATATAGAATACTTACATTATTCCAAAAAGTTCGCTCATGCCCCTTTTAGCCAATCCTATGCTCCCTCCCCATCCCCAGGAAACCACTGGTCTGTATCAGTTCTAAACCACCACAGTGTTGGCTCTTTGAGAATATCATGTAAAGATAATTACACAGCCTTTTGTGTTTACCTTCCTTCACTTAGCAAAATGCTTTTGAGAATCATCCATGCAACGTTGTGTATGGTAGTTAGTTCCTTTTCATCACTAAGTAATAGTCCATTATATGGATATACTACATTTTGTTTATTACCCAATTAATGGACATTGGGTTTTTTCCAGTTCATGGTGATTATGAATAAAGTTGCTATAAATATTCAGAGGGAAGTCTTTGTATAAGCATATGTTTTTGTTTTTCTTGAGTAAATACTAAGAAATGGAATTGCTTGGCCATGCGGTAACTGTATGTTTAAATTTATAAGAAACTATCAGACTGTTTTCCAAGTGGCTGCACTATCACTCATGCCCAACAGAAATGTATAGAAGTTCCAATTGTTCCACATTCTCACTTATGAAAATATCATAATTTTAATTACTAGAGCTTTATATTATGTTTGTATATCCAGTGTTCAATTTGTCCTTCCTTTTACTTGTTTATCAAACTTACCAGGGTATCCTCCCGCAATTACTCATCCATATGAATTTTAAAATAATATTTATAAATTCCATAAAACCTTGAGGAATTTGAAGTTTTTATTCCATTTTTTGTTTCCTGGCTTTCACAATTTCTCTTAGAAATTCAACTGTAAGCATAATTGTGACTCTTGTGTGAATAATCAGCCTTTTCTCTCCAACTGTAAGATAGTCACTCTCACTTTAGGGTGATGGTGAAGGTGTGGATTTCTTTTTATTTCATCTGTTTGCGATCTCTTATGCCTCCTGATTCTGAAGATTCTTTTTTTTATTCAATTCTTCAAAATTCTGATCCACTAACTTTCAAAATATTGCTTGTATTCCATTTTCTCTATTATCACCTTCTGCAGCTCTTCAATATATGATAAACCTTGTTATGCTGTCATTGCTTCCTCTCAACATCTCTTTTATGATTTAAATTCCTTTGTCTCTGTGTGTTGCGTTCTGTGCAATTCTACCAGATTCGTCTTTTAGTTCACTCATTGTTTTGTCAATTATTTTTCTTTTTTTCTTTAATTTCAATAGATTTGCAGGATACAAGTTGAATTTCATTGCACGTATATATTGTTTGGTGGTGAACTGTGGGCTTTTGTTGTGCTGACCACCTGGATACTGTGCAGTGTAACCAATAGGTAATTTTTCATCCCTCACCTCCTTTTACCCTCCCCACTTTTAAATCTCCAGTGTCCATTATACCACTCTGTGTATCCTTACGTAGCCATAGCTTAGCTCCCACTTGTAAGTGAGAAGTTTTGCCATTTATTTTTCTGTTCCTGAATTACTTATGATAGTGGCCTCCAGTTCCATCCAAGCTGTTGCAAAAGACATTATTTAATTCTTCCTTATGGCTGAGTAGTACTGCATGGTGTGTGTGTGTACCACATTTTCTTTATCCATTCATTGGTTGGTGGACACTTAGGTTGATTCCATATCTTTTCAATTGTGAATTGTGCTGTGATAAACACATGAATGCAGGCATCTTTTTGTTGAAATGATTTCTTTTCCTCTGAGTAGATACCCAGCAGTGGGGTTGCAGGATTGAATGGTAGATCTACCTTTATTTCTTTGAGAAATCTTCAGGTTGGTTTCCATAGAGGTTGTACTAATTGTGTATTTCCCACCAATGGTGTATAAGCATTTCCTTTTCACCTCATCCTCACCAACATCTACTGTTTCTTTTTTTTTTTTTTTCATAATGGTCATTCTAATTGAAGTAAGATGGTATTTCACCGTGGTTTTAATTTACATGTATCTGAAGATTAGTGATGTTGAGCATTTTTTCATACGTTTGCTGACCATTTGTGTATCTTCTTTGAGAAAATGTTCATGTCTTTTGCTCATTTTTAATTTTTTTTTTCTTGCTCAGTCATTTGAGTTCCTTGTAGAATCTGCATATTTGTCCTTTGTGGAATTCGTAGCTTGAGAATATTTTCTCCTATTATGTAGGTTGTCCATTTACTCTTTTGATTGTTTCTATTGCTGTGCAGAAGCTTTTTATTTTAACTAAGTCCCATTCGTGTACTTTTTGTTGTCGTATCTGTTAGGAACCAGGCCACACAGCAGGAGGTGAGCAGCCAGGGAGGGAGTGAAACTGGAGCTTGATCTGTATTTATAGCGGTTCCCCGTCACTCCCATCACTGCATAAGCCCCACCTACTGTCAAATCAGTGGTGATGTTAGATTCTCATAGGAGTGCGGACCCTACTGAAAACTGCTCAGGGGAGGGATTTAGGTTGCGTTCCTTATGAGAATCTAATGTCTGATGGTCTGAGGTGGAGCTGAGGCTGTGATGCCAGCACTTGAGAGTGGCTGCAAACACAGATTATCATTAGCAGAGAGGTTTGACTGCACAATAAATGTAATACACTTGAATCATCCTGAAATTATCCCCTCCCCCGGGTCTGAACATATTCTCATAAAAACAATTCATTTGTAGGCACCAAAAAACAAATGTTACAAATATAATTTTTATATGACAAATTTAAAAATGAATGTAGAAAAAACAATATTTAAAAGGAATAGGATAGACATCCTCTGTTTCTGGATAGAGAGATTAAATATAAATAGTTTCACAACTTTATAGGTTCAGTGAAACATAATGTGATTTCAAAATTTAGATATAATAGAAAAGGCTTAGATAATTCCATCAAAAGGAATGAAAATAAGGGGACAAGACCCTAGCAAATATTAAAATTTACTATGAAGATATAACAATTAAGATGATTTGGATTTTACAGTAATTTACAAGTAGGCAAATGGTACAGAATCCTGCAAATCAATATACACAATTAAACTTTAAGATAGTGGTAGCTATACAAATTAAAATATATATATATATATATGCTGGTTGTATTAGACACATAAAAAATCATACTAGATGTGATAAAAATTTTGCCCAAACACTAATAGCCCTGCTCAGTGTAAATGTAAAATTTATTTTGTTAGAGTGAAACTCAACACAGAGAAGTTGAGCACAGAACCTCCCATTTTTCATGTTCATATTACCCACAGAGATATATGATTAGGTGAAAAATCTTTGAATGGCGTCTATAGAAAGTGGTCCCATCACCAATCATTTGGCTCCAAAAGACAGGCTTCTTCCTTGCATGCTGCAGAGTATTAGGGGCAAGGATAGAGCAACACTTACATCCATCCCTATGTAGTTATAGGAAGCTTTCTTTTTGGCAAAATAGCTTCATTAGAAAATGAGAGGCTACTGAATGTCATCTGCAGAAGGCAGTGCTAGAACTAGGCTAAAGTTGCAACTGGTAAATGTTGTCATGTAACAAATTACCGCAACATTTAGCGGCTTAAAATAATAACATTTATTATCTTATAGTTTCTGTATATTAGGGACCAGAGTATGCCTTAGTTAGGTCCTCTGCTCAGCATCCCTAACGGGTTTAAGCAGAGGGTCCATTGGACTGCTATCATCTCAGGGCTCAATTGCAGAATAATCAGCTTCCAGCATCACTCATCTGTCTGTTGGCATGACTGAGCTGCTCACAGGTTGTTGGGCTGAAGACCTGAAAACCTCAGTCCCTCCCTGGCTGTTGACCAGATACTTTGCTGAGATGCTTGCTACCCAGGGATCTGTGCAGTAGAGCTCCCAGCATATCACTTCCTTCACTGGACTGAGCGAGAAGACATTGCATCACACAGTAGTCAGGGAAAGAGAAGAAGGAGTGGGATGATTTTGCCCAGCTCCTTCCCAGACCCTACTTCTCATCGGTTAATGTTCATGCCGTAGGGGACTAACTTACACTTTCAGGAGAATCAACTGACCATTCCACAGCCTCTCAGGCAACCAAGCCAGAGTGTTTCATCCAAATTTGAAAGCAGGGAGCAACCTGGTACAAGAGGTGTACCAAACAAGAGAGAAAAAGAAGACAAGAGTCGGAAGTCTGAGGAAACACACAAACTTCACATCCAAATGTAAATGCTTAAATATGATATTGTGTGGAATGTTTTGTAATCTTCACACTTGTTCAGATAAGTTATTACTAGGCAGATGGAGAAGAAATTATACACTGTTGTTCACAACTCTTAAAATATGAAGTCAGAGTCGTATATAATGATTTGATTTGGTTTATTTTGTTACTTCAAGCTCTAATGAAGATAGAAGTTCATTGCCCACAAAATCTACAAAGGAAATATGCGGCTGGCCACAAAGATGGAATCATAATGGCCTCTCAGATTACATTATGGCAACGTAAATAAACATTATGCACAACAGCTGCTTGATATAATTAAGTAAGTCAGCTGCTTCAGTGCACTGAGTACGACAAGAACATAGCAGCAACAAAAGCCCGCTCTAAGAACACTGTAATATATGTACATATTAATTTTGAAAATGTAAGTAATCATTAATAACTTCCAGCCATTTGTTAATATTCCCATCCTCTGAGATCGTGACCTAAGTTCTTAAAGTGGTGTCACCGACTTCAAGTTAAGTGTGAAATATAAAAAGGAAAGTACAAAAGGACACTGAAAAACTAGGTCAAATACTACAGCACTTGATTGCTTTGGGATAATGTGATACCCTCTTCCTGCTGCAAAGGTGAGGTATTCAGGCACAGCTTCTTAA
>CAUYRT010087367.1:0-46591 GCA_963574885.1 Lepilemur ruficaudatus | reverse complement strand
TTTTTTTGTTTGTTTGTTTGTTTTCTTTTGTCTTGCATCTACCTTTTTCCCCAACCATATAAATACAAGAATTCTGTCTCGGAATGAGAAACACCACTTTATGCCCTGCATTCTTCTCTTCCTTCTTAAGAGCTCAGTTATTAACTCTGTTGCATACCAAGACTTTTTGATCTTGCTACCCTTTTGTGCACCTTTTTAATTCTTCTCCAGTCTGTATTTCCTGTAATGTGATATCCATGCGGAAGCGTAATCGTAGGGTTGATATGCTCTGACCTCTGGTGTTCAAATCATTTGTGAAATCTGCTGCATGGCCTTTTCACTTTCAGTTTTTCGTCATTGCTTCCTTCCGTTATTTTGCTTCATTCACATCTGTGTCTGCTTATTGTGCACCCGAACATGTCAGACATTTCAATGGCAGAAGAAAAAAATAGGCAGACACACCATCTTCTTTTCCAAGTTATCACAGAGCATGATCCCTAAACAGACTCCAGAGTACTTTTCAGAAGGTGGTACAAAAATAAAGCAATCAAATATGGTGAAAACTCATGACCGTCTTGCTGAGCTAAGCTAGTTGAAACATAAGGAGATAAAGGACATTATTAAGATCTTTTCTTTGACATTTTTCTTGCAGTGCTTTTATCTCTCTAACCCTCCTAATTTTTGCCTAGACAACTTCTAACCCTTCAGCTTTCAGCATCTAAAGTGCTTTGCAGAGTTTAAAAACATTCTTCTAGCTTTGTAGATATTTGGTCCGTATCTATCTTCCGTAATAAACAAGGACTCCACAGGAAGGACAGGAGTTTGCCTCTCTTGTTTCCTGGTGTATTCCCGTTCTAGGAGATTGTAGGTGCTCAAGGCACGTTTGTTCAGGGAATCTCACCTTGTTCTTTTCATTAGTCATTGATTTTCAACATGAGCTTTTTCTGTCTTACACCTCTTTTGTTCCAACCAGTTCATCGTGTGTTTGGTTCTTCTCTTTATTCTTACTAAACAGCATTGCAGTGCTTTCTGACCCACTTCAGTCTTTTTTTGTTTTCTTTTTTTTGTTCCTTTTGTTAACGTTCAATTTTAGAGGCTGCATAATGTGTTCTCCACCTGCCAGTGTCTACCCCTCTGTGACTTTCTGAGCAGTGGTTTTCCATACTTAAAGTGGATCTGGACCTTTGGGAGCCTGAAATAGAATTAGAAGTGCCACTTTGAGAAAAACAATTCAAAATTACAACGCAAAATTATACACAAGCTCCTAAGGATGGAAAGTTGGCCTCTGCTGACAACACTTTTTTGTGAGTTTCCCATAGAAGTAGCAGGTGATATTGTCCAACCAAGACATCAAGAGTAATTCCGAAAGCAAATCACATTTAGTTTTCAAAAATCATGTAATAGATTAAGGAGATAGAAGAGGTGTGCAGGTAAGAGTTGTTGTGATGATAGATAAGCAGAAGTGGGAATGAGTGGGTGTTTGCCAGGAATTTGGAGTTAAAGGTCAGTGTGGCTCATGAAAATCAATTATAGCATAGTGGTTAAGAGCTTTTGGTTAATAAAGGCTTGGGTTTTATTCATTAGCTGTGCAACCTCAGGCGAAGTACTTAACCTCTCTATGCCACTGTCTGGTTTTTTTGTTTGTTTGTTGTAAAATGCTTAACCACGCAGGGCCTCTGTAATGATGACATCCATTGATTCATGCTCAAGGATTTAGTACAGTGCTCAGCAAGCAGCAGTGGTTATGCTCTGAACCATTAAAAAAGCTTTTGTTCAGGAATTGCAGAAGGAAAGACAAGAAGAAGAAGGAAAAAAGGCAGGATTCACTAACCCAGCTTCCAGGTTCCTCAGTGCGATTCTACCTTCCACACTATCCAACCACCACTGTAAGCCAGGAAGTGATGAAACCAGGAGAATTTCTAGCTCTTGAGGGCAAGAGTGAAGCGAGAGGCTTGCATCACGGGGGCCAACAGTTGTCCCTGGTCAGTTCAAATGGGTCACGGCAGATCGGTTGGAATGAAACATGGGCAGGACATAGCAAATCTCTCTCAAAACAGCATCATCAGAATGATGAGGGTTCACATTACCCAGACCATGACAACGTTTCTCTGGGGGCCCTTCACTGCTCTACACTTTGTTACTGATGCTCTGACTAGAAATCTCGAGGAAAAGGTCTAGTTTGCTCCTGGGGAGAAGGAGAAGCTGGAGACGCCCATTTTTCTAAGGCGGTTTGCCTACAAGCTACAGCCTATACATGATGGTAACATTGATAAGCACTGACGATCACCACACCACAACTGCATCTAAATTCATAATGCAAAATGCACCCTCTATAGAAAACCCAGCACCCTTGTTTATTATTTCTTTGTGCAACATGAAGCAGAGGTCTGAACAAATAACCTTCCCCTAATGCTTAATGTTTAGATAGGCACTTGTTTTTTTCTTTTGCTTTTAGACATGTTCAAAAAGTTCAAAAGGCCTGCCAAACACTATTTCTTATTCTTGAAATACAATATTTTGAACTCTATTATTCCACCTTCATCTGCTCCCCATATAATCTCAGAGTGTGGAGTAATTTAAAAGAAATACTGTTCCTATGTGGCTTTCTTGTTCTAACTTGAAACCGAATTCTGGGCTATTGTAAAGTTTAGAAAAGCTACCTCAAAAATCTAAAGACTTAGCTGTATTCACCATATAGATTTTGTAGCATTTTTTGAAGTACTAAACTCTAGGTACTATTTCCATCCATTTCTGTAAACATTGGCTCAACAATTTAGCAGCTATTTTAGATGGATGAAATGACGTATGGCCATAGGAAACATTTCTTCCTATTTCTCTCAAATCCTCAAGTCCAGTCTATGCTGGCTTAGCTCTGGAAAGCCAGTCTCGAAAAGGTCAGAGCAGGTATGGGAAGTCTTCCAAAGCAAAGATCTCTCCCCCACAGGAACAGTGTGTTTTCAGGTAGGCTAAGAATTCTTCGGCCTCTCCAAGAGCAGTTTTGGTTTGCTCTTGAATTTCTAGTGTGGACCTGGGACCCACTAGGAATTGTTTGCTTTGATTCATAGTAAGTCTAGATTTTATAGGACTTCTACACATTGAAGTGGAATTTCTGAGCCTGCTCTAGGCCTACTTGGGAACTAAATTCATTTCATAACATGGCAGGTTATGGCAATAGAACAATAATTACTTATCTCCCTTATTTAGCATTGCTATTACTTGAAGAGGAGCTCCATTGGAAGTTCTCATCTCTTTTGTCTCTTCCATCCATATTGCCTTGTCTTAATCTTGAATTATGGCATGTCTTTAGTATGTACCTGGGAAAACAATGCTTTTAATGCACAACCTTGAAAGTTACACATCGCTATAGGTGTCACTTACCTGCTGATCAAAAGGTATAAAAGGAAGCATAGCTTTGGCCAAACATGACACAGGATGAAGCATGATTAGGTTGCTCTTGGTTTTTCAGGGTGGAACTCCTTATTCAAACAGGATAGAAGAAGCTGTCTTTAAAATGCATGGCTAGCCACCAAGGCAAATCTTGAAGGATGTCGTTTAAATGGAGACTGTATCTCTGCAACAGCCAGTAAACTTTTTTTGGAAAGAAGTGTTCATCGAGGACTTCAAATCAACTTTGTATGTAAATGCATACTAAAAATAAGCCATGCATTATGGATGATAGGTACGTGGCTCCGTCTCAAGGATTTTTCAGACGAGTTGGAAAGCAAGTCCCTTACCTAGAAAACATTTCATCCAAACGTCCATTTCTATTTCCAACCAATGTGTTGTGCTTTTTTTTTCCCCCTACAAGAGCCTCCAGACTAGCTGTCGGGGTGACAGACACTCTGCCTTGTCACTAGCTCCATGTAGACCAACATATGGAAAAGTAAAAAAAGGAACTGCAGCCTAAACAATGTGCTTCTGTTGCTTGTTTCTGGAGTGTTCTGTTGGGCTGGAGCTCTAACTGTCCCACTGATATGTTTTCTTGTCTTAAAAAGTGATGAAACCAAACATAAGTTAGAAAAGTATCCAAGAGGAACAAAGAAAAATGTGGAAAATATCTGCGGTCTCAAGTGATATGTTTTCGTTCGATTTCATTGAAAATATTTGCAGATCTAGAATATTTGAAATGTATGGCTCTCTCTTGGAACATTTAACTTCCAATATAAGCAAGTTCCTCAGTAAAGAGCTGCAGTGGTATCAGCAGGTGACAAGTTAACACAAACTGACTGTTTTTAAGAGCACACTCTCAGCATTTTCAGTTTGGGCGTTATAGAGTATCTTCTGATTTTTTTTATCTTGTTCTGCAAATTTGTTCTCTGCCTCTGGATTCAATGTGTAGATCTCTCCTTCCCTGTATCCCCGGACCCAAACTAGGAGCCTCCAGGTCTGAGCTGAAAAATTGTTGCCCTTCATCCCTGTGTTTGGCACTCCATCCTGGCGTTCGGTCCATGTTCTGTGTGCTTGGCAGAGGGGCCAGTGCCCAGGCCAGTCTCCGCCTTCAGCTATTTCTTCAGAAAGCTGCAGAGGTTTCCTGCCCCCATGAACATTTTAATTTGATCTTTTAAGATTCCATCCCGCAGCTAACTGTCTGCTGTCTGCATTGCACTTTTCTAAGCACTGATTAGATAAACGGAGATTCTTTCTCTGGCGAAGAAATTCCGACCCCATCCTCTGCCCTGTTGCCTTAGTACACTGGCGCAGGCAAGGGAGGCTCTGAGCACAGACGATCAGCTTTTGAGAAATCCAGGGGGGGCCAAGATGACAGGCTCTGACACAGGCAGGCTTGGCAGAAGGGTATTAATTATCTATAACTACAAGCATTTCCATGTGCACGCTTTCCACCTGCTGGGCCCAACTCTGTGATGCTCTGACTTTACCCACTGTGGGAATCACTAAAAGTCATCATCCTTGTGAACATACTTTGAGCACTTGCAATGCGAGAACATTGTAAGAGGTGCTGGGAACCAAGGAGAAAAAAGGCAGAGCTCTTTGCCTCTGGAGACTCACAATGTAGGTGAGAAGAAATTGAACAAAAAATGCTAACTTACAAAGAGCACTGCACTTAATGCCATGTAAATGACTGAAATAATACGTGCCACAAGATTTTGGGAAAGGAAGCACTTCAGTCTGGGAATGTGCCTCTACACAGATTTGAATGTCATATTGGAATAGGCCATTCAGTCTTCGTGAATAAGGACTTTGGTCCTATGCGGTGGACCCTGGGGGGACTAGATGTCGATAAGCTAAAAACACGAAGATTTTAAGTAGTGGCTTGCCTGCAAATTGGAGTTATATGCACCTTCTCATAGGAGAAGCTAGAATTATAGAGGTGGTCACCCCTGTCTCACATGTGTTAAGCAGGGCTGTGAAGCAGCCATGTAGTTGAAGCTGCCGAGGCCCTTGTTTGCACAGGAAAGCCTTGATAGATAAGAAAAACACTGAGGCTGCAGGCTCCTGCTTTGAACTGTGCAGATGTGAGATGTGCAAAGAATGTTACAAGCCCCCTGCTTTGACACAGATAAGGGAAACAGAGAGAAGATAGAGCCGTGGGTCGGAAGGCTGAGAGCCTCCAAAGCCGTGCTCATGCATTTCAACCAGCAACCAGGAAGAGGAGAGAGTGGGGAGAGGAAGGATGCCGGTAAGAACTGTAGCTTCAAAGGATGACGAGGAATGCAAACTTGCACAGGAAACACCACCAACCTTAAGAATCAACTGGCCTCCTTGGAGAATCATTCCTGCCTGGAGACCTCATACCCAGAAAGAGAACGTGAGCTCTGAACTCTCTGAACAGGCTTCTACGTCTCCAGCCATTTCCACCCTGGCTGCAGCCTAATAAACTCATAAGCCCATTGTGCCCGGTTGACCTGTCAGTTCTTAATAAAATTTGATTGCAGTGAAATTGAATTGCTAATCCCCCAGAAATTGACCCAGGGTTGACTCCACTCCTTCAGATTGTATAAAAGGATTCAGTGTCTCCAGAATCACACGCATTTCCAGGTGAATCCAGAGGCCAGGGTATGTTGGTGCTTTTGTGTCATTTGGGGGAAGCTGATGCATTCTGGGAGCTAGAAATTCTTCAAGTATTAAGTTTGTCTTCTTCTAGCCCAAGCATGATAGTGGAGCCTTTAGTAAATTTTTAACTTGTCATTAAAAATGCCTCTCATATCAGAATTCTCAAGGGCACTGACAGCTGAACAAAAAGAAAAGACAAGTATAGGGATTATAAAAATAAGCAATCATACATTTTGAATACAAAAGGGAAATGCACCTTCTTTCAGGCTGTTTCAAGAAATAAAGAAGTGCATTTTTGCTGATAGACTGCTATTAAGGACACCTCTAACCCTATCAGCCATAAGAATATTGCTTTGTCACTCTTATAAAGAGGAAAAACAAATGAAGTTGGCAAAGGTAGAACTTACAATGTGTTTTCAATTGCAGATCATGGCACCGTTATCCCGAAATTTGGGAAAGATAACTTTTAATTATAGTAATAAGAACCACATGGGAAATGATTGATGTGAGTCTGATGTGTCCTATTCCTTTATTAATCTTTTTAATTGGAAGCAAAAGAATATTTTATCTGCCAGGAAGGAGATGAGATGCGCAATGATGCTCCACCTGACTTACGGGACTGCAAAGCCTGATTGCTCACGAAGAGTTCCTGTTCACCTGGGGCCATAGGTGAGGGGCCCAAAGCTGGGGACGCTTGTTCCCAGCTGGGAACAGCTTTTCTTATATCTCTTGCTGTAAATCATCTGTATGAACAACTTTTTTTTTTTCCTTCTGTTGGATTGGTTTTTGCTGGCATTGTTAAAACTGGGGAGTTAGGAAGGGAATTTCAGTCGCTGCCACACCAGTGTTGGGAATTCCCACGTACGGTGAAAGTGAGGATGAAGAGCTGAAAGGACAATGCCAGGAAAGCTGTAAAGGGATCCCAGGGTATGACAAAAGCATGTCACTTAGGCCACAGAAACAAAAATAACGGGGTTAGCATTAACTGGGGTTACTGGCTTATGATAAAGCCAGAATTGACAAAATAGGAAGGCAGGGTTGAGAAGGAGAAATCTAAGTAAATAATCAACAGTGTGAAGCATGATGGAACCTTGAACTTTAAAGGTTGGTGGAAGTCAGCGCTTTGGGCTCTATGCTGTAGAAGGGAATATTCAATAAACAGTTTTATTGAGGACCTGCTGTGTATCAGGCATTGTGCTAGGCCTAGAGATGCTATTATTAGGAAGATGACCTAGAAGAGTCATAATCTCATGAATGACATAGGCACACATGTGAATATAGACACACAATAAAGAAATTATCGGACTTCTGGGTGGTGAAAAGTTCAAGGTAAACATTGGCAAGGCAGGTAGTACATTAGCAGACCGTTGAAGAATTCCCAGGTCGGGCGGTGGGAGAGATGGGGGAGGTATGGAGAAAAGTTGTGGAGCTATGAAGTGGAATTTCCTGTTGCGCAAACTACACGTAGCTGGGCATGGGGTCTACGTTGGGTGAACGGTGCACAGTGAAACTTGAGAAGCAGGCAGAGGCTAAGCCAAGAAGGGATTTCATTGTGTGGGGGGAATGGAAATCCACCCAGGGAACTTAAATAAGTAGTCATTTGAGTGCAGGGGTTAAGAGCACAAGCTGTAGCATCAGAGAGACTCTGGATAATAAATCCACCCCTCACCAGGTGCCCATATTGTGGCAGCATGGATGACACAGACCTGTGTCTGAATCTTGACTCTAAGCCTCAGTATTCCTGTCCATAAAGTAGGGATAACGTGTCCCTAAGGTTTCTGTAAGGATAAGATGATGAGGTATGTAAAAGTGTCTGACACATAGTAAGTAGATGCTCAATAAATGTTCCTTCCAGTTGCTTGTACAATTCCTGGTTCAACAGAGATTTGCTGCAGAGAGCTTCATTTTTTTTTTTTTAAATGCATGTTGTTTTCTCATATCAGGGTGCTAGCCTGACTTAGCGAGAGTTTGAAGGGAAAATTCCACAGAAGTTCAATTCCAAACCTTCTAATGATTTTAAGCAGTGCAAAAGCAGTGAGGTCCTTCATAGCACACTTATTAAATGTATTTCAGTCAAAATAGGTCAGCCCAGTAGATGCTTTAAAAGCAAGAAAAGACTTTGAGAAAGGAGTGAATTATTAAGAGCTGTACTAAGAGAATAGTCTGTAAAAGATTGTGGATGATGATAACATTTATTTAAATAAGCAAGATCCTACTTTTTCTCCTCCAGACCTAGTTTGGAACCATCTAGACCATCTAGACACCAGGCCAGGCCAGACCAAGGGCAGTCTGGACAATACCAAGGAGGGGGGCTGTGTGGAAAACTTCAGGGGTACAGGGACAACCCCCAGACGGATGGAGGGAAGGGCGGGAGACGGGGACCGCAAGACAGTTTTGTGGTCAGATCAGTGCACGTATGTCCCCTGATAGTGTTTCTTCACTCCTCCCAGCCTCCAGTGCTATGATGTTTTACATGTTTTATGATCCAGTGTGTGTTCTTGGACTTTGATCAGATGGGACACAGAGCTAAAACAGATAAATTTTGGCTTTTCTTTTCTGAAAAATTAAAAAGCTTTTAAGTCAGTGCTCCTGCACATGACCCCCCCCCAACCTTGGGCCTGTCTGTGTTTGGCACGCTGCTCAGTGTATATGTGGGGGAGAGCACCCACCAAGGGTGTGTTCCCATCCCTTCAAGTATGTTATCGCCCACAGCAAATGTCAGACTTTTTTGGCTCTCTTCATGTACATAATGCCCTGGAGGAGTTAAACCGTGGAGCTCTGCAAGAGAAAGAAAATATGGGGAGAGAAAAAACAGCACAGGCCACCCCATGCTGAAAGAGACCTATCATGAAATAATCTTTTTCCAGATGACACATGGTCAGTTTCTTCATTGGCTACAGTTGTCTTTACTGGGATTTGTTGTTGACACTCAACATACTTCAGTCCAAGAGCAAGGAAGTCTCCTCTTTTTTTTTTTTTTTTTTTTTTGTTCCTTTGAAGAGACAAACAGGTGCTGGTTTGAGCAAATTAAGATACACAGAATGAGGGCTTGGTCCAGTATTGGATTCTGCCTCCCAGGGGTGTCAGCAATGCCATTTGTAAGAAGTGATCTGTATGAAGACACAATGAAACTATGAAACCGCTAACATTTGTGAAAGCAGCTGTTAGCTACCTTGTGTTTTAGGGTGTCGGATGCCCCCTCCCTCTGCTCCCTTGTCAACCTTCTTGACCTATTCCTTGCTACTTCTGAATTGCACAGACCAACCTCTGTCTCCACACACACACACAAAAATGACACTTGCTGACTCTCAGAGGTAGGTTATCATGCCCCTTGGAGGAGTGGAGGTTCTGAGATGGCATGCAACAAAAACTTGATTTAATGGGTTAAATCATGTTAAATTGAGTTAAGCTCCAGCTTTGTGGGACCTAGGATGGGAATCACTTGGTTAAGTATTTTAATAATATCCTGATTATTCATGCTTGAGCAAGAAAAGCTGGTAAAAGAAATGATTTAGAGTTTCTGAGGGGTTTTGACACCCAAACCCTATCATGTAGGGAGCCATCTTTCCTTCTACAGTCAGGTCTGCCCTAACCTGTTATAAATGACACCAGTGTGCACACCTGTGACAAATGAACTTCCCAGTGGCTCTCCTCTTCATCTTACTCTTCTATTTCTGCATTTCCTCCTTGGACTTGCTTCTCCCTGCTCTTCACCAGGTGTTGAATATTTTCTTATTTGTCTGAGGTTTAGGCTTTAACTCTGGACCATTTTGATTCTTTTGTGTTTCAGCCAACATAGAACGGCTCCAAGACTAACTTCATCTCTTAAAGATTACTGACTTGATGGAAATTTGGAAGCCTAATGGGAACCATGGAAAATGTTTTGACTTGTATTTTTGCAACTATTTTAGTCCTGCCAACTGAAGATCAGTGAGAAGGAAGATAAAAGCAAAGCCCTGGTTAATTTAATCCCATCCAACTCATCTATTCCAGGATCTTATTAATTAATAAGTCATGTTATTCAACAAACTTATTGAGCCTTTATGAGAGGCTACGTAACATGCTGATAATTAGGGATACAAAAATTGATAAGATATAGTCCCTGGTAGATCTGTAGCTCTGGTTGAGGATTGTGGATCTATATTTTTAATAAGGCTACCAGTGGATTCTTTGTAGGTGGTTTGAGGACCAAGTTTTATCAAACTCTGGTTAATAATGATTCAATTATCCGAAACTCAAATTTATTTTCAAAAGAGATAGATGAAAGTAGAGAATATTAGATACCTTTTAATTCTGGAGTCCAGTCCTGCCTACAGCATAGATCTTGAGCCTAATCAGTGAAGCTTTTGGTAAACAGACAGCATATGTTGATAACATCTCAGTTAATATGAATGGCCCCGAACGAATCATCTGTTAGTGATAAGAATTACACAGTTTAGATCTCCTGACACCACCAATCTCTTTCTCTATATGTTGCCCATCAGCATCCTCTTGACTTTCCAAAATTAAAAAATATTAGTGATAACCCAAATGTTAAGGGGGGAGAAGAAAGGATGACACTCTCATCTGCCTTGTGTGCCTCAGCATTAGTGAGGGCAGGAGATCTGAGTAGTTTATGTAACTCTCTTTGTTCATGAGAAGAAGCAGCTTTCTCCACTCCGTCTTGGCATTGGTTTCTAATGTTCTTTCTTCTTGCCTGTAATTAGAGTGTTGATTTAAGACCTAACAAAGTGCTTTAAGAGGTACAGTACACTCTGGACCAGCTGAGGGAAAATAGAAGGCTCTGCTCTTTTAAACTAGTGTCTCTTGGACTGGATGTAGAGAACCCCAGGGTAGAATTGTAAGCATGCCCCAAGCAAAACAGAGTCTACATTTTCAGATCTTGCAACAGCTGTTTGGTGAGGGCGTCAGTTCAGCCTGCTCAGATAAAAATATAATAGTGGTAGTGTGTGCATGGAGTATTGTATTTAAAGCGTTACCGTAGAACCCGATAATCACGTAAGTATATCTGATTGAACAGGAGAGCTTTGAATTCGATTTGTAGGGCCAATATTCAGCTGATACCAGTAAGTGTATCTCCACTGACTGTTCATAGTTGACATCGATTCTGGTTGGCTGGGTGTCTACTAGTTCGAGGCACTTACTGGGCTTCACAAATTTTTAGTATCATCCTTGTGATTTGTTACTTTATAAAGATGTCCTCTTGAATCCCACTTATTAGTTAGTGAATGGGCTCAGCTGAATCATTCTCATTCAGGGTCTGAAGGGGTCTCTTGTATTTTTCAACTAGACTTCACAAAACAATGCTTTACTGATGTCCACGAAAATAAGAATTTTCAAAGTTTTGAGATATATTTATCAGGAATGTGAAGAACCTGCCAAACTGCTGTTTAAATCAGGCGAACATAACTTGTTTACATGTTTTAAAACCCAAGTACACCATGATTATTCTCTACAAAATTTAGGCTTATAAGGGGTGTCTGTAGAATCTCCCTTTTTAAGAAAACTGTGATTCCAACAACCAACACTTCCAGAGTTAGCACTGGGACTACAACGATGAATAAAACCGATATGGTCTCTGCTGTTACACAGCTTACATTCTAATATCTTGATTCTCATTACAGTGTTTAAATTTACAACGTATTTCTTTCACCTCCCAGTGTCACGGGCCTACCACTGCTATTGCTCTTGCTGCTGCTACCTTACTTCTGTCACTACTCACTACTGTCTATCAATCAAGCACTGTGCTATGGGCAGTATTTTAGTTATTTTATATGTATTATTTAATGGAATCTACCTAATCACATTGTGAAAGAGATACTGTTACAAAACCCTTTTTGCAGATTGGGGAAGTTCGTCTCATAGAACTTAAGTATTTTGTTCAAGGTTACAAAATTAATAATGATACAGCCTCAATTCAAATTCAGGCAGTCTTACTCCAGAGCCCATAAAGACATAATTATTACCCAACGTGAGTCAACATTGAGTAAATAAACTTTTAAATATTAAGGAACTGAACTTGGTTTATGCCGTGTGGTTTCTCTTGTTTAACTGTTGCGAGTCAAGGCTAAAGTCACTGAGTTTCCTGGTGGGAAAGGATTTTAGAACTCTCAGAGAGGAGCCAAGAAAAAGTTTCTTCAGCAAGATCTCTGAATACTGATCAGCTTGAGGCTGGTCGTCGGGTGCTTGTCATTCTGTGAGTTAATCCATTTGACTCACAGAGGTTTGATTTTGTAGAGACTGTGAGGCACCGAAATATTCTTTTTGGTATTTTCTACCCATTGGGCTACTTCTCTTATCCAGAGTGGTCCAGAACAAGTCTACTGTATTTTGTTAGCTCTTCTTCCATGCTTCTGGCTCTGCATTTTTTTTCCTTTACAGCAATTTTTCAGAGACATTATTGATGCCTATGACCAGATCCTCCCTGCAGAAGTAGTCACAATGTGTGCAATATTGACCTTCACAAGGATGTTTTTCTTTTTGATTAAAATATGACTAGTATTTGAAAGTTGGGAGATTTTTACATAAAAAAAAATGATCCTTCCCATAATATTGACACTCTCTAGAAGCACTTTGCCCGTTTGGCTGTGTAGCAGCTATTAGCTGAGTAGCCCCTGCTCCATTAGACGGGCAGTCTCCTCTCCTCTGGGCTCTCCCATGAGGCTCATGCTCCTGGATACACTTTTATTTTTCTTAAGATGAAACTTAACATTTTGTGTCCCCATTTCTCTATCAAAGGAGAGATAAGAAAGAAGGATTGAGAAATCTGCATTTTCAGGAAAAAAACAGGAGAGAGAGTAATCTGCAAGGAGGTGAAAACTGTTCATTTCTGGCCTGCTTTGCTCGCCTCATTGCTCATTTGGCTCCTATAGCTTTTGAGTTCACGATCCGGGCTTTAATTTTATTTTTCCTGTCATATGTTTGCCAAACCCCTTACCATGGTTCTCACCCTCTCTAAAGCACTCTAGTCTATTCATGTGCTTCTCCAGTGTGTTTCAACCGGCACAGAATGCCTGAGTCTTTGACCTAGAATGCGAGTTTGCAATTTAAACTTTTACTTGTATTCCCCTGCTGTGCACCAACCAAAATCTTTTTGTCTACTTATCACACGTTAAATGTCAGGACAAAAAAATGGCATTCATCCAGGTAATTTTTTTTTTTAACCTTATAGAAAAGTGATAAGGAAACAAGTCTTCCAGATGTGACATGGTAAGGCCAGGTCAGGGTCAGGTCTTAGAACACAAAATGAAGAATTTCCCTGAGATGGAGACCTGAGATCCCAACCAAGGTGTCAGAATGTCATCAACCAAATTAGAGTCTCAAAAGAACATCTTTAAGCATTGTATTTTTAGGGGGGAAAAGTGGTCTTTAATAACTATTACTGGGCAAGAGCTCATCTTTATAGCCCATTATGTTGATAGAAGGAGCATATAATGACCCCTCATTAAAATCTAAAGCCTCCAATTATTTTATTATTGTTATTTAATATCCATTGAGTTCTAGCTTTAATTTTACCCAGTTGGTCCTACAGATGTAAACGTCTTAGTTGATGTAGAATTTAATTTAAGCTTCTTTCTGGACTAATATTAAGTTTGGCAATTTCTTACCTCTCCCAAACACTCCCCCCCCACACGTGCGCACTCACTCACACACACACCCCTACCAAAGACACGCAGATCGGCTCCTTTCCTTGGTACACCTATTTTCTCCATTATTTCTGTAACAGAAAGAAATGAGAAAACTTCCTGAAAAATCAAAAGGAAATATGACTTTATTCTAATCAGCTGTTGGAATAGGATTTTTTTTTTTTTTGCTATTTTTACATCTACTATAGCTAAATAATAATTTGCACTGTAACTGGGATATTTTGTTCAAAACTAATTCAAATTTTGTTCTCTCATTCCCAGAATTTTAACTCCAATTGATCAGTGAATGAATAACAGATTTCAGGGAAAAGAAAGTGGGAGCATCAGACTTTCAAACTGAGCAGACTGACCACAGAGTGCCCACAGCACACTGTCTCTGTCTGGCGTTATAAAGTCTCATCCTGAGGCTTTAGCTTCAGAAACAGCAGCTAAATTTCTATCCCTACAAGGTAATGTAGTAGTGTCCTGACTTCTTGTGGCACAATAATAGAAGAGGGCTCAAAGACAAGGCATCTCTACAACCGAAACTGAGTTGCATATCCACTTCCTCATGGAGCGTTCAGACTCCTTGGGTGATACATTTGATTGTTCATTCAGATTTGTGGAGTGTCTATTATGAGTACTAAACATTTGAGACAGAGCAAAGAAGAAGGCCGCACTGCCTTTCCTAGTGAAGATCCAGAGCTAGAAGTCTCTGGGATGGTCATATAAGGAGGTGATGTTTGAAGCATTTAGCAATAGTGGCGGTTCTTCCCCGTCAGTACAGACACCTGACAAATCAGAATGGACTGCAGATGGTGCACCACATTGGTGCACATAGGCTGAGTAATCAGCCTTAGTCCTATCCCCCAACTGGTGACTATTTTTTAAAAAAAGGTTTCAATCTTCCTTCTTGAAAGGATACCTCAAATCCTAAGAAAATAAAGGAAAATGCAACCTAAATTATATGCAATGCTGTTCTCTCCTTTCCTCTTCCACACAGCTGCTGTGGGCTCTCTTCTCTTCCTCACAAAGCCTGATTATCTACCTTGAACAGTCGTCCTCAGCTCTCACTGGCAGAGTCCACAGAATTCCTGTGGAGTGCCTTAGTATTACTATCCAGTGAAGCAAATTAGCTCAAGATGTGTCAATAGATTCTTTTTCAATGCCAAAGGCAGCATTAAGTTTGAAAGAAACTCCCAAATGCACACACTTTTATTTTCTAACATCTATTTGTTCTTTGCTCTATCATTGTTTCCCCTCTGCCCTCATGGCTCTTCTCATTAATAAAATATGGATCAAGATGCTAAGAACGAGGGCACAGGTATGGGGGGACAAAAAATTGTAGTTTGCACCTTCCGTGTAAATGATCCCTTTGAAAGTTATCAGCAATTGATATTAGGGACAGAATATGGCTGGACATAAGGCAGGGGCCCTCAATATCTTCTTTAGACCCATAATTTTAGAATATTATTCCATTTTGAAATGATATTCTCTGTAAGTGGCAATGAATAGAAGTATCATTGAAGTATTGAATAGAATTCAATCCTAGAATTGCTACAGCACATATTGTTAATAAAATTATTTTTAATAATAAGACAATGGTTATTTAATGATCATTTATTATAATAGAAACACATATAACTTCCAAGAGAATTTTTTGAGGTGACTCACAAGTCATTAAAATAATATTGCACTACATTTAAAACCATAATAGGGTACAAAAACAAGAAAAAACACACAATGAACTAAAATGCAAAGCATTTGAAGAACCATTAAATATTGTATTTTTTCACAATACTCGCAATGCTTTAAAAAATTTAAGGAAGCATGTTTTAATTATCATATAGTTTACCTATTTCAAATAGAATTATCTATTTCAAATACAAAGATTTTTGTTAAATTACCAAATGCTATAATCATCACCATGAATCAGTGTCAGAACCTTTTCCTTACCCCAGTACGATCCCTCATGCCCATTTACTGTTAATCTTTCCCACTGCCTGTCTGCCCCAGGCAACCATGATGTATTTTCTATCTCTATGTATTTACCTTTTCTAGACATTTGATATAAATGGAATCATATAATATGTGGTCTCTTGTGTTGGCTTCTTTCACTTAGCATAATGCTTTTGAGGTTTGTCCCTCCAGAGGGGACAGGGACAGTATCAGTACTTTGTTCCTTTTTACTACTGACTAGTATTCCATAGCATAGATATACCACATTTTGTCAATTCATTCATGAGTTAATGGACATTTACGTTATTTCCAGTTTTGGGTGATTGTAATACTGCTAAAACTGTGAGTGATACGCAAGCTTGGGTGAATATATATCTTAATTTTTCTTAGTCACCTGGGTCATATGTGACAGTGAATTATAGTGGGGGGAGAGAAAAAAGTCTTTGAATTTGTCTTAGTCACCTGGGTCATATGTGACAGTGAATTATAGTGGGGGGAGAGAACAAAGTCTTTGAATTCAAGATCTCAATTTTAGGTACAGCTCTCGTGTTATACTGTGTCTATTTCTCTGAGTAAATTGTTTTGATATAGTATCTATCACACTGGGTTATCCTGAGATACAAATGATAAAGTATAAGTAAAATTTCCAGTCTAGAAGCAGGCACTTAGAAGTTACTTAGTAGCTATTAATAGTGAAACATTACAATCAGGAAGGAAGGATTTAAGATTATAATTCTTCTAAAATTACAAGAGCACAAAGCAACCATGTTCCAAACTAGGTCCACTTACTGTGGACATGAGCACGCTTAACTTTCGTGAGCCTTCAGTTTCCTAATCTGTACAATCTACCTTTCAGGGTTGCCTGAAGGGTTTGGGATGATCATATGAGTGAAAGAAATTAATGTATGTCACTTATACTGGTTTGCTTTAGTTTCTTAGTAAATGGTAGCCATTGAAATTATTTGGAGGAGATTTCTCTTACATGTTTCCTTTTACTACAACTTGATTCTTCAAACATGCAAGGCTTTCTAGCAGCCCAGCAGGTGGCCATTCAAACAGTCCTCTTTTCATATGTTAGGAAAACTGAGCTTCAGGATAATGATCATTGTAATAAAAATGGCAGGTAATATTTACTGAGCATTGACTCATATATATGAAGCACTAAAATGGGAGTTTTATCTAGCTGTTACATGGAAGTTTCCTAATACCTCTTGGTAGAAACCTGTATCGGTAGACTCTCCTTTGTATAGGTGAAGAAACTTTGGTTTATTGAGATTATGGTTTATAGAGATTGAGTAGATAAGGGACAGAACCAGGGCCAGGTTGTCTGTCACCAAGACCAGAATCTTAACCATTCAGCTCCAATGTCCTGTCTTCTACCACAAGGAAGGAGCTCAACCTACCTGACTCTCAGCCCACTTGGGCTCTGTAAGGCATATGCACTCTGTGAAATGTAATTTTAAAAATCAGATTAACTCTTACTCTTGGCCCTCTTTCCTACCATCTTACCTGATCAATGGAGTTGATGGGGAATCCAACCTCAGTTAATTTTCTGGGGTCCTTTTGGGTCTTTGAATTGGGTAACAGTCCTGAAGCTTACATAATCCAAGAAATTAAGAAACCGTGCTCTTGCTTTCAGTCCATCCTGATCACTGCCGAGCTGCGTGAAATCCAGGCCGGTCCAAGGTGAACGAGTTCTTTGCTCATGGCACCCTCCTCTCCTTCTCTCACACCCTGCCACTAGAGACTTCATGACTCCCATGGTCCCTCGTCTCAGTTCGTTGCGTGCCGCTATAAAGAAATGCCCATGGCTGGGTAATTTATGAAGAGAAGAGGTTTATTTGGTTCTGCAACTGTACAAGAAGAGTGGCACCAGCATCTGGTTTTGGTGAGGGGTTCAGGGAGCTTCCAATCAGAGCGGAAGGTGAAGGGGGAGCAGGGGTGTCACATGGCAAGAGAAGCAGCAAAGAGAGGGAGGAGGTGGTGCCGGGCTCCTTTGGACAACCAGCTCTGTGTGAACTGATAAAGTGGGAACTCACTCACTGTTGTGGGGAGGGCACCAAGCCATTCAGGAAGGATCCGTCCTCGAGACCCAGACACCTCCCACCAGACCACGCATTCAACACTGGGGATCCAATATCAACATGAGATTTGGGGGCACCAAACATCCAAAGCATATCGCTTCTGTACTGGCATTCCTGTCCCGTCTTCAGTTATCTGTGCACCATGCCCACCAGAGACCCTACCTCTTCTCCTGAGCACCACATCCCCATAGCTTGAGCCTGGAGGAATCTCTGTGGTTGGGCTACGTCTTGCCTCTTCTCTTTTAAAACAGACCCTTAAAGAGTCTGGATTTTACAAATCAAAAATCTCTCAACTCTCCCTCAGGAAAGGCAGGCTAAAAACCGCTAAAACAAAAGCCTTGGATGCCCTCCTTTAAAAGGGTTGGAAAAAAGATTCCCAACATTTCATAGTAAACCCGTAAGACACAGTTAATTTTGAGTGTGGTTATTCTGCCACACTAAATTTCAATAAATCACTCTGCTGCAGGTATGTCAAGTATTTGGAAAGGCAGATTAGAGAGTGAGCTGACACTCTGCTGACATTTCACAGACTCTAAAGGGGCCTAGCATTTCACTAAATCTTTTATTCCTAATACGCAAAATGATGACATTGTAACAGGAAGCGTATGTCTGAAGCACTGCTAGTTCTTGGAGTTACTAATGTTTAGAAGAGTTGCTGGCATAAGCGTAAGTCTAAGTACTGCAACTTTTAAAAGAAACCTTTTTTCCCTTATTTTCCAATTTTCCTTTTCCTAGGTGTATTTCTTTGTTTTTCAAATTATATTTAGTGACACAATTTAAAAGTGGCAAAATAGGTGCCACACTTGCTAATTATATAATTATGAAAGTACAAAGCAGCTATAAGGAGCAGTAAAAAATAAAAATAAAAAAACTCACTTGCTCCAACTAGGAAATAACAAAAGGTCCCACAGCCATGCTGTGCACCTGTCTCTGTCCTGCGTTCCCCTTTAGAGGACATGGTCACTCAGTCATCGGTAGCTTTGGAGGAGGGTAGCGAGCAAGGGCATGGGGCTCAGGGCAAAAGGTTGTTGCTGTGCTTGCCTTGCCTAAGGACTTGAGTGAGAGAGCAGGAGCCATGCGGTTGTCCCGAGAAAGAGGCTCCAAGTTTACAAATGAAAACTCGGAACCTTTGTTGAAACCGTTTCTTCTGATCCTGCTAACCTGTGCAGCTCTACAAATTGTATATGGCATTGGGCCGATTCTAGAGAGAAATCGGCTAAGCGTTGCTTTCATGACTAATGTGTCTCTTTATCTGAAAGAGTTTTAAAATAGGTATTTTAACAGCATTTTAGGAAGTACAGAACTGAACAGGTGATATCTTTCCCCAAAAGGTTATCTTCCTTCAGCACAGAAAAGTTGGTTAACATTGGACGAAGTGCACTTAATAGATTTATTTAGCCCCCGTTAGAGATCAGGAAATATGTCTTTCTTTGCTTGGGCCTTCCACTTCCTTTTTTTTTCCCTCCCTTTCTTTTCCTTTCTCCTATATTCAAATACCGTTTTTTTAAATTAAAAAGTTCTAAATTAAATATTACACACAGAAAAATAATATTTGGAATATATGGTAAGGTTTAAAAACTTAAAATAGTTAATTGTAATGTATTATAAACTTGAAAGTTACTAAAAGAGTCGATTTTAAGCATTCTAACCACAGAAAAATCTTAAAAATAAAACAAAGACCCATGAAACCTACACTCAGCTTAAAGAATAGAGCACATAGCTCCTTTGTACACCTCCTGTTTCCCTAGAAATAATCACTACCCTACATTTTATGTTTTGTATTTCCATATTTTTCTTCATAAGTTGGATACACATATATGTCTCCCTAAACAATATACTGTATGTGAATTGTATTGTATTCTTTTGATCTAGGAATTCATTCAATGGATATATGGTTTCCTTTTCTCATCTAACATTATGTTTCTGAAGCCCAACCATGTTAATGTCTATAAATAAAGTTCATGCATTTTTACTATATATAGTATACATGTGTAGTATATACAGTATATAGTATATATTTCATTATATATAATATTACACTGGTGAGATATATGATAATTTTTAGTTTATTTGTCAATGGATATTAGAGATCTCTCTGGGGTTTTTTGTTTGTTTGTTTGTTTGTTTTTGTTTTATTTTCTATGGCAAACAATTGACTATGGTCATTCTTGTGTATTTGTCAAAACTTTTAGTGCAGCAATTCTGAAACCTCCTGGTCTCACTACCTCTTGTCACTCTTGAGGGTTGTTGAGAACAACCAAGAGTTTTTGTTTATGTAGACTGTATCTGCAAATTCTTATAGTGTTAGAAATTAAAACTTAGAAATGTTTGAATGTTTATTAGTTTATTTAAAAATAATCATAATCCCATTGCATGCTGCTATGGACTGAATATTTGTGTCCCACCCAAAATTCTTACATTCAATCACTGATCCCCAATGTGGTGATACTTGGAAGTGGGGCCTTTGGGAAGTAATTAGGTTGTGATGGAGGAGACCTAATGAACGGGATTAGTGTCCTCATGAGAGAGAGAGAAAGAGAGAGAGAGAGAGAGAGAGAGAGAGGGAGAGAGAGAGAGAAGGATCTCTTTTTCTCCACCATATGAAGGTACAGCAAGGTGTCTTTCTGCAAACCAGGAATAGGGCCCCAGAAACCAGATGTGCCAGCACCTTGGTCTTGGACTTACCAGCCTCCAGAACTGTGAGAAACAAATTTCAGTTGTTTAAGCTATGGTATTTTTGTTACAGCAGACTGAGCTAAGACACCTGTTAAAACATTTTAACAAAACAGTGACTATTTTTTTCAAAAAGAAAATGAGTTAATGAAAAGAGTGACATTATTTTAAATTTTTTTTGATGTCTGACTTAAAGGACAACAACTGTATTCTCATATCTGCTCTGCATTCTGTCTGTTCGGTTTGTTGTTTTGGTTGAAGTATTTGAAAAACATCTGGTCTCGCACAAATTATTGTTGGAAATGAGAAGAGCTCTCAGAACTCCTGAAAAGGTTCTCAGACTATATTTTAAGAACCACACCTAGGAGTCAAATGGCTTTGCAAGATAATATCAAATTGTTTTTAAAAGTGACTGTATCAATTTATACTTCTACCAGTAGTGTATAAAAGTTCTTATTGCCCATGCCTCTGAGAATATTTAATATTGTCAGACTTTTATGTCATTTAAAATCTGCTATATGGGAAATGGTATTATATGGTGGCTTTAATTTTCATTTATCTGATGACTGATGACATTGGGTATCTTATATATATTTTAAAGGCTACGAATGTTTTCTCTTATATGAAATGATAGTCAACTCTTGACTAATATTAAGTTATCTTTTTTATTGATTTGTTATTTTTATATTTTGAATATTCTATTCTGTTGTCATCTATATGTATCACAAGTATCTTCTCCCAAGTAAATTTATCAAACTTTACCTTTGTGATCTGCCCTTTTTAGGGTCTAGTGTAAGAAAGCCTTTCCTATCCTAAGGTCATAAAAATGTTCTCTTATACTTTTTTCAGAAGTTTTTTGTTTTGCTTTCCACATTTAAGGCTTTAATTCACCAAGAGTTGTATATGTTGTGCAGATGGATTTTTTTCATATCTATAACCATTAGTCTCATCCTAATTTATTGAATTGCCCGTGCTTTCCCAACTGGTTTGCACAGCTAGATTTTTATATATATATGTTATATTAATATGTACTTGGTTCTGTATCTGGGCTCTCTATTGAATCTATTGCTCTGTATGCCTATTTCTTGCCAATACCACAATATTTTTATTGATTTAGCTCTAGTAAATCTTGATATATGATAATGCTAATCTCTCCAACTTCTTTAGGAACATCTTAGACTGCTTTTGTTCCTATTTTTCCGTATAAATTTCAGAATCACTATATCCCACCCCTACGTTTGAAAACCAAAACCAAAAACAAACTAAAACAAAACAAATCTTAGAAATTTGGCTGGCATTGCATTCAATCTATAGATTAAATTGGGAAGGATTGACATTTTTATGAAATTGAGTTTTCGTAGAACTCTAAAACATTTTGGTTTTTATCAATACCTTTGAATAAATATAAAATTTTTTTCCATGAAGTTCATACATGCCTTCTGTTAGATTTATTCCTGAATCTCTTATATTTTGCACTGTTATTATAAACAATATCCTTTTCAAATTTAATTTTTCTTTTTTTTTGAGATAGAGTCTCGCTATGTCGACTGGGCTAGAGTGCCATGGCATCAGCCTCAAATTTTAAATTTTTAACTGTTACTGGCACGGAGCAATGTAGCTCACTGTTTTTATATCTGGCATTTTATTAAAACCTATTATTTATTCTAATACTGTAATTTGCTGGGAATATTGTAGACTCTTATAGATCATTATATCCTTATTAATAGAATATTATAACAATTTTCTTTCTTCTTTTCTAATTTTTTTACTGTGCTGAGGAAAGCCTCAACTATAATGATGAATAGAAGTGTTGATAGCTGGCGTCTTCTCAGGTCCCTGATTTTTAAAGAAATGTTTTTAAAGTTTACTTTTAAGTATAATGATTGTAATAGGATTTTTGTAAACATTATCAGTTGAAGAAAATTCCCTAATATTTTTTATGTTGTTAAGAACTTTTCTCTTGAATAAAAGTTGAATCCTATCAAATGCTTCTGCATCTATTGAGAAGATTTTATGGTTTTTCTCCTTTAATCTGCTAAATATGATAAACTGTGCATTAGTGGAATTTCTAATGTTGAACTACACTTGCATTTCTGTGATAAGCCTTCCATGGGTTTGATGTATTTTCTTTTCTATGCATGGCAGGATTCCATTTGTTAGTTTGTTTTGTTTTGTGTGAGATTTTTGCATCTATGTTCACAGAGGAAATTGGCTTGCAATTTGCCTTTTCATCCAGTCTTTGTCTAGTGTTGGTTTTCTGTTTACACTAATCTCATAAAATGACTTGGGGCATGTTCTTTCCTCTTCTATTCTCTGACAGATTTTATGTGTAGAAATTGTGTGTTCCTTGAACATTCAGTATAACTATTCTGCAAAATTACCATGGCTTTACATTTTCTTGGTAGGTAAGTTTGAACCTCTGCTTTAAATTTTTTAATGGTTAAAGGACTACTTATATTCTCTCTTTTTTCCCCTCTCTCTTGGCTCAAGTTTGCCTTTATTTTTCTAGGAATTAATATTTTTCATCAATGTTTTCAAATTTATTGGCAAAAAGTGGTTCAGATTATTTCACTCCTTTTAATTTTTATAGTTTGTATTGTAATCACCCCTTTTACATTCTCATATTGCACAGTTTTACTATTATCAGGTCAATAGTAAATATACTATTACTATATTTACTATTATCATGTCTGAGTTTTATAAATTTTGTTAGTCTTTTGAACAACCAACCTTAGGTTTTATTGATTTTCCCTACATTTGTTTTCTATTTCATTAATTTTTGCTTTTGTCTTATTTCCTTTATTCTATTTTCTTATGTTTATTCTGTACTTTTTTTCCTAACTCAATAATTTGGATATACAGATCATTCATTTTGAAATTTTCTGTTTTGCTAGTGTTAACATTTTAAGGCTATAATTTTTCCTCTAAAGACCACTTTAGCTGCATTTCTCAAATTTTTGTATCTATCACATTTAATATTTTTATTATTGTTGTGCACTAAGTCTGTTCTAATTTCTATTGTGCTGTATTTCTTGACTCATTTTTCACCTAGAAATATTTTTAACTTTGTTGAGACTTGCTTTATGGGCTAGTGGGTGGTTGATCTTCATATTCAATTGTTAAATGCTATGTTTTATACAGGTCTTTCAGATAAAATTTGCTAATGTGGTTTTTAAATCTATATTCTTATTCATTTTTGTCTACTTGATCTAGTAATTGCTGAAAGAATTAGGTTAACATATTCCCTTATGAAAGCAGATTTATCAGTTTATTCTTGTTCTATTTTGGCTTACATATGTTACAGTTGGTATTAATAGGAATAAAACATTTAGAGCTTTATATCATCCAGGTATATTAAATCTTTTAAAATTATGTAATGGTCCTTTTAATCTCCAGTGATTTTTTTAATATTGATGCCTATTTTGAATTATTTTATTTATTTATTTTTTATTATTTTTAGAGATGAGATATCACAAAGGCTGGAGTGAAGTGACATGATCATAGCTCACTGCAGCCTCAAACTTCCTGGCCTTGAGTGATCCTCCAGTCTCAGCCTCTCCAATCACTGGTGCGAACCACTTTACCCAACCTATTTTGAATTATTTTATTATTACCATATACTAACCCTTTTTTGGTTAGTTTTTCTTTGCTTTGTATCTTTTTATTTTAAAGATTTCTTAGTCTTATATTTTAGATATTTGTCTTATAAATAGCATATGAGTGGACGGAAAAAACATTTCATCATTCAGTGTTTGTCTTTTTTCCTAACATTTGTCTTTTAAATGGAGTTTTTAGCTCATTTCAATGCACTGTGGCCACCAACATACTCAGATTAATTTCTCTATTTTCTTTTGGGCTGTTCTGTCCAGTTCTTTGTTTGATAGAAATTTATCTGGGGAAATGCTTTGAGATGTTTTTTCAAGGGGCTTTCCTCTATAGAGGATATGTATTACTTTTAGTTTGGAACTTCCAAATAAGAATATATTTTAAAATAATTTCTGGGTTTGAATTTTTTTGTTTGTTTGTTTTTGGACAAGACAGGAAGTGTGAGTATGTATGGGCTACACACTTGAGTAAGGGCTGGCTTATTAACAGGAGAAAATTTTTCCTTTCATCCGGATATGAATTTTTCTGCTATTCCCCTCTAAGACAAGTTTTTCTTTTATTAATAATTCACTCATCCCCTGTAGATGAAGACCTTTGTGGTCTTGGCTTTATGTGATAGTCTCCTGTGAGCATCTCCAGGTTAAATGGTCTCTAAGAGTTGCCTCCTATCTTTGTCCTTCATCAGGATTGAACTTTAGCTTCTCAAGGAATAGCAATAGCTACTCAGTTATTTTGGTTTTGTTTGGGGCTTCAGAGACTTTGCTACTCCAAATTCCTGATTTCAGTCATGTTGGGTCCCTGAAGATTTCCTGTACATTCTTAACTACTCAACTAAATATTTTTAAAATTTAACATATTTATATAGAATTTTTTATAGCAGGATAATTGTTTAGGGTATCTAATCTCTTACATTGCTAAATCTGGAAGCTTTTTCTTATTTTGCTAAATATTTATGTCATATTTAAATATTAAAAAGCGATAAAGTTCATGAAATCACAAAATTTTAGTTCTAATTCATGACAAAACTAATTAAAGGGGTGGCAGATGTGGGAAGGTCTATGGATTGTGATATGGAAAAGATTGTATGGAAAGGATTATAAATTTATTCATCTGCATATACAGTGTTAGAAGAGAGAGGCACTGGTTAGCCTAGGAAGTGAAGGTGGATGCCAGACATTCACCCTTGTATTCATCCAGTCAATCAGCAGATAGGTATTTTGTGCTTGGTCAAGGTCTGGGTGCTGGGAGTATGACTGGGAACAGACAGACAGGATTCTTGCCCTCAAGGAACTTACTGTACATCTGAAAGTATGCTGAAGATACGAGGATAAGCTAAAGGGTTCAGAACAGACAAAAGCCAGGGCATGAACAAGAGCTGGTAGAGCAAACAGGAAGCCCGTGGACTACAAGAGGTGTGGCTGTTCAAGTAGAAGGGGGTTAAGGAAATGCTAATCTTGCACATGGCAGTGACATTTCATGCACGGAGCTACATTCCTTAGGGGCAAATAAGATCTCTTAAACGGACCATAATGTCTAGATAAGGATGAGCATTTAGGGAAATTCCTTTACTAGGTCAGCAGAATTTTTAAATATCTGTAATAGGAGTTTTGCATCTATTGTGTATTCCAAATTAGAGTGGATAAAGTATTGTGAAATAATAATGAATGAACTAGAACTAAGATCCCACCTGTCACTTTTGTTTTAGGTAGGCAAGAAGCCTTGCAATGAACTTGAATCTTATGCAGGTGTTATACATCCCGGATCATTGGTCACTCTTTGGATGTCAAAAATGTCCTTTACTTACACTTTACACAGCCAGAACTGTAATCCAATAACAATTTTCCCGGTAAGTGCTTCTCATGTGCCACTGGGGAACAACTGCTTTGCTGCACTGCACTTAAAAGAAGTTAAAACTAAAAAGACACAAAGTTTACTCTCTTATCTACTGTGGTTGTGAATATGCTAAGAAAATAATATTTTAAATTATTGAATTTGCAGTCCTATGAGACATGAGCATAATTACAAAGAGGTACCTTTAGTTTTTTATATATTTACTTATTAATAAAGAAGAACTTTCTATTCATACACCAAAAGATTGGTCCAGTGGAACAAAACAATAATGCAATGAAACCTCTAGTTCATTAAATTGGAATGCTGGGATTGAATTACTAATTTATGTTGTTTTTAATTTCATATTATAAATTATACTATTTTAAAATATAGGAGAAAACTGTTCCCTTGGAATCTGCCTACCTCCAGCTCTGACTAGGAAAGTTTTATTTGTCCCCAGGGAACTGGGAAGTAGGGGCATTCTCTGAAAAATTGCTGCTTCATAGAAGCATACCATGAAACATTCATAGTCATACTGCCTGCCTCACAGGAGGCTTAATACACATAGGCAATCACTTACACATACTCATGGCATTCTAAGGCTTCTGAAAGACAATTTTATAAAGAACAAGGTGGATTTTGAAAATCTGACTTCAGAGGTGTCACAGATGTATTTGCCCTGAGAGCATACTCTGAGACAGGCCAAGTGAACAGTTTGTAGGGGATCAACATTTTGGAAGTAAAGGCGAGGAAGCAGGCAGAGCTGTGTGAAGGAACCACTCTTTCACCTCTGCATGGACCAGACGTTAGATGCAGGCTGGCCTGAGGAATGAGCACGACCCAGGCTGTGGTCAATCTGCAACCCCGGCAATGTCAGAGGAGTGCTCCCACCGAGAGCTGTCTGCTGGCAGTGTTGGTAGCACTCACAGCAGCAGCGGGAGTAACTCTTTCCATCCTGAAGGCGGATATGGAAGTGGCATCATAGGATCCACTATTAAAAGGAATTGCAACAAAATCAGGTAAACATTTGTCCAAAATTAATGAAGGAAAATTATCGGACTTGGAAGGCTTTAGTCCATTGAACATTATCTTCATTCATTTAGCAACTGTGCCTGTAGTGATTATTATGTTCACACATTTTACCTGATGTCATGGAGACAAATTAATCACAGGAGGAAGCGGGTACCACGAGCTCCGAGCATCCGCCACAGACTAAGTATTTTATATAGATTTTCCATCCAATCCTCGCAAAAACCATGTGAGATTGGTATTGATTCTGATGAGGAAACTGAGATTTTATATGAGAGTGCTAAAAATTACTCCAAAGCCACATAGTAAGTATGTGGCAGAGCAAGGAGTCAGTGTGTCCTGCCTAAACCAGCCTGTCCGGTCCATCCATGCTGTCACCAGGGCAGACAGACAACAATGACACAGGCAAAATACAGCTGTGCCACATTTCATGTACTGGCAAAGGTCTGAGAGACACAGGAAGAGGAGGGTACCTCTAACTAGAAGGAGGAAGATTGGAGGAGCCTGGAAGTCTGAAGAGGGTCCCCAGGGTCAGAAAGAAGGACAAATCGAGAGAGATGCATGACAATTAGGAACATAATATAATTTATTCTCCAATAGGATTCAGTGTAATCTTTCTGAAACCAAACCACATCATGCTTAAAACTCTTACTTTGTACCTCAATCCTTCAGGATTCAGCTCGAAATCCTTAACATAGCACACAAGGCCCAGGGCCATTAACACACTCTGATCTTTGCTTCCCTTGCCAGCCCCAGCCCTTGACGTTATTCGGCTTAACACCTGCACCCTAGTCAGGCTGAACTGCTTCCCGTTCCCCGAGACTTGCTCTTGGGCTCTCCTTCCCTGTGTCTCTCCGTCACTCTGCCCATCTCTTTCTGTGTCTCTCTCAGACTCTCTCACTCTCTCTTCACCTTTGTTTTCTGCCTCTCTCTCTCTCTCTCTCTCTCTGCCTTCCTATGCATCCCTTTACTCCCACACTAAGCCTTTGAATATATGTTCACTCCCCTGAGAACACTCTCCACCTCACTGCCTCTCAGCTGGCTGGATCCCGTTCATCTTTCAGGTTCTGCTCCAGTGTCACTCAGAAGCCCTCTCTGGGCCTGGTCCCCTCTTGCATGCCCACAGCACCCTGTGCCATTGACCCTATTGCAGTGTTCCTCACACTTCACTGAAACAGCCTCTCTTCCTAACAGTGTCTGCTCCTCACTAGACTCAGCTCCTTAAGAGAAGGGACTGTGTCCCATTTATACCACTTGCCCCAAGCACGGTTTCTGCTGCATAGTAGGTATTTAATTGTGTTGCAAAGGAAAGATGGAAGGAAAGAAGGGAGCGAGGAGTGGAGGGGAGAATGAAGGGAGGAAGAGGAAAGAAGGGAGGGGAGAAGGGAGGAAGAAAGGAAGGAAGGAATGAGGGGAGGGAAAGTGGAGGTCAGGTGGGCAAAGAGAATTGAGAAGCATATCCACCAGTTAAGATTTATAAAATATCATCACTTATAGGAAGCCACTGTAAAGTTTACTATCAGCTTTTGGATAAAAAAAGAAAAAGAAATTTAGGATGTTCAATTTCAGAATGTTTCATGTGAATGCTAAAGTGTGCCTCTTGAGAGAAAATGAAAAAGAAAAAGTTTTTCAATATTTGCAATCCATTTGTAACACCTTTATTATTATGGTCCTGACATTTGCTATCTTAGCTTTTTTTGAGTTTCCCTAACGAAAAGTAGATTTTTCTTTTTGCTTTCTTTGTCATTTAGATCCACCCTCTCCCCTACAATTTTGTAACTTTTTTGATTATAAAACTATGACATGTATATTATAGAAGTTTTAGAAACTACAGAAATATATAAAGGATAAAACTCACCTCAAATGCTCCTTCATAGAAATTTCAACTATATGTGTTTTCTACCCTTCTCCTTTTTCTCTTCCTCCTTCTTTATAACAAAATTGGAATAAAGCTATAGGTTCAGTTTCACATTCCTATTGTATTATCTATAATACATAACATAAACTTTTCCCCAAGTCATTAAAAATTTCTCAAAAGAAAATTTTTAATTGTTTCAAGATATTTCATTATATAAACATAGCTTAGTCCATTTAACAATTCTTTCATTTGGGGACATTTAGTTTTCATTTTTTTGATCGAAACATAACTAAAAAATAAATTGGCAGTGAGTCTTGATGTAGCTTGAAAGTGCCTCGGATTTGGAATGATGATTTTCGTTATGCCCAGCCTCTCCATTTTGGCTACAGTTATTTTAGCTACTTTTAATATTCAAAAGTTCAGTTGACTGTACAGAAACTAAATACAAATACCACTAAAGAAATTATGAGACTGATCTGGTAGCCCTCAGAAGAAGTTTCTACATTTATGTATTCATTCATCACACATTATTAATTGCTGTTCGGTGGTTGAGGTCTACAAACTGTGGAGGTCTTCAGAAAAAGGCCTTCTGGGAGCTTATGGTTTTCTGTGGCAACCAGTCATGTACACAAATAACACTAATGGAAGACTGTGGGCTCAAAGTCATGAGAACTCAGACAATAAATATTATAGAGATCTTCATAGTACATAAAGGAGGGAGATATTTTTATTTTTGGGTGCTTTACAAGGCCCCAAAGTAATTACAATGCTCTAGAATACTTTGTCCATTTGTTGATGTATGCATATATGCATGTATGTATGCACAGATATAAAATGCAGTTATTAATATTTTGTTCAAAATTCTTTTTTTCTCTTTTTTTTTAATTTCAAAGCATTACAGGGGTACAGATATTTTTGGTTACAAGGATAGATTTGGTAATGCTTGATTCAGGGTTATAAGTGCACCTATCACCCAGATAATGTTCACTGTACCTGTTAGGTAAGCTTTCGCCCATCCCCTCCACCCCCCAATTGATTTCCATTGAGTTATACTTCCCTCTATGCACATATATGCTCATTGGTTAGTTCCAATTTAATAGTGAGTAGATGTGGTGTTTGTTTTTCAATTCTTTAGGTACTCCACTTAGGATAATGGTCTCTAGTCCATCCATATTGTTGCAAAAGGCATTAAGTCATCCTTCCTCATGGCTGAGTAGTATTCCATGATATACATATACCACATTTTGTTAATCCACTCATGAATTGATGGGCATTTGAGTTGATTCCACATCTGCAATTGGGAATTGTGCTGCAATTAACATTTGAGTGCAGGGGTCTTTTTGATAAAATGACTTATTTTCCTTTGGGTAAATAACCAGTAGTGGGTTTGCTGGATCGAATGGCAGGTGTACTTTCAGTTCTTTGAAGAATCTTCATACTGTTTTCATAGAAGTTATACTAATGTGCAGTCCCACCAACAATGTATAAGCATTCCTTTCTCTTTGCATCCATGCCGGCATCTATTGTTTTTGGACTTTTTAATAAAAACCATTGTTACTTGGGTAAGATGATATCTCATTGTGGTTTTAATTTGCATTTCCCTGATGATTAGTTATGCTGAGCATTTTTCATATGTATATTTGTCATTTGTCTGTCTTCTTTTGAAAAGCTTCTGTTCATGTCTTTTGCCCACTTTTTAATGGGATTGTTTGATTTTTTCTTGCTGATTTGCTTGAGTTCTCTGTAGATTCTGGTTATTAGCCCTTTATAGGATGTATAACTTGCAAAGGTTTTGTCGTATTCTGTAGGTTGTCTATTTGCTCTGTTTATTATTTCCTTGGGGGTACAGAAGCTTTTGAATTTAATAAAGTCCTGTTTATTTATTTTTATTGTTGCTGTGATTATTATTGGGGACTTCTTCATAAATTCTTTGCCTAGGCTGATATCTACGGGAGTCTTTCCAACATTTTCTTCTAGAGTTTTTATGATTTCATGCCTTACATTTAAGTCTTTTATCCATCTTGGATTAATTTTTGTGAGTGGTAGGAGATATGGATCCTGTTTCATTCTTCTGCACATGGCTATCCAGTTGTCCCAGCACCATTCATTGAATGGAAGACTCTTTTCTCCAGTGTATATTGTTGTCTGCTTGGTCAAAGATCAGCTGGTTGTATGTGGATGGTTTTATGTCTGTCTTTTCTGTTCTATTCCATTGGTCTATGCCTCTATTTTTATGCCAATACCATGCTGCTTTGGTTACTTTAGCCTTGTAATATAGTTTGAAGACTGGTAATGTGATGCCTCCAGATTTGTTCCTTTTGCTTAAGATTGTTTTGGGTATTAAGACTCTTTTCTGATTCCAAACAAAGTGTAGAATTATTTTTTATAGATCTGTGAAATACTATGGTATTTTGATGGGGATTGCATTGAAAAAAATCTTCCAACAGAAAAAAATGCACCAGACCAGATAGATTCACAGCTGAATTTTATCAGGTCTACAAAAAAATTTGGTACCCATTCTGCAGAAATTATTCCATAACATTAAGAAGGAGGGTATCCTCCCTAATTCATTCTATGAAGCCAGTATCACCTTGATACCAAAGCCAAGAAAGGACACAACAAAAAAAAAGAAAAGTACAGACCAATATCCCTTATGTATACAGATACAAAAATCCTCAATAAAATACTAGCAAACCAAATTCAACAGCACATCAAAAAAATAATCCACCATGACCAAGTAGGCTTCATCCCAGGGATGCAAGAATGGTTCAACATATGTAAATCAATAAATGTGATTCACCACATACACAGAAGCAAAAACAAAGATCATATGATCATCTCAACAGATGCAGAAAAAGCATTCAACAAAATTCAGCACCCATTCATGATAAAAACTCTTGACAAATTACACATAGAAGGAACATGTCTCAAAAGTATAAAAGCCATATATAACAAACCCACAGCCAACATCATACTGAATGGGGAAAAGTTGAAAGCATTCCCAGTAAGAACTGAAACAAGACACGAATGCCCACTGTCACCACTTCTATTCAACATAGTGCTGGAAGTCCTAGCTAGAGCAATCAGGCAAGAGAAAGAAATTAAGGATATCCAAATCAGGAAAGAGGAGGTCAAACTATAACTTTTTACTGATGATAAGAGCTTATATCTAGAAAGCTCCAGAGATTCCACCAAGAGACTACTGGAATTCATAAATAAATTCAGCAAAGTCTTAGGTTACAAAATCAATGTACACAAATCAGTAGCATTCCTATACACCAATAGCAGTCAAGCTGAGAGTCAAATCAAAGACTCAATACCATTCACAATAGCTACAAAGAAAATAAAATATCCAGGAATATACTTAACAAAGGAGGTGAAAAATCTCTACAAAGAGAATTATAAAACACTGAGGAAAGAAATCACTGATGATACAAACGAATGTGGAAAAACATATTATGCTCATGGATTGGTAGAATAGACATTATTAAAATATGCATGCTTCCCAAATTTCTTCATTAGGCTACGTTAAAGCTAAAATTTAAAAAAAATAAATAATAAGTAATAATATTGATACAAAAGTATTGTTCATAATATAAATTTTAGTTCTCCAAAATCAGAAAGTAAATTGTAAATGTGATTGTGACTTGAAGTTGTCTACAAGAAAAGTAGGTGCTTTTCAAGATATACAATAGTTTGCAATATTAAAGTTTATCTCTCTACCATGTTTAATTTCTGAAAAAATATTGTTAGTTTCTATATGAACTTTAAAAAAATTGTGTGATGATTCACACTTCTCCATTGAGATAAAAAGAAACATTTCTCCAAGAAGAAGAATCATATACTCCAACTATTGCGGATGTTCATAGTTGACCTGCATTCATTTAAGTTTCGACATGTAGCTTACCCTTGAGGTATCATTTATACATCTTCATCTCAGTTGGTAGCTCTTTTTCTATTTGCCTTAAGGTCCAACTCATTATAAGGCTGTAGGGCTAAAAGAAAATGCCAATTTTAGCAATCCCTCCTTCAAGTACGCATTGGCTTTATTTTTGGATGTCTTGTTTCAAGAACAGACTCATTTGCCTCTTTAGTGTCATGACTACATCTAGAAAAATCTACTCATGCTGCATGACATATAGGTTCTTTTCAGGATGGTGGTGCAACACCATGAACCTTGACTATTTCTGAAGGTTCAAAAAGGATCACAAGCCTGAGTGCCACTCTGAACTTGTCATCCAAGGCATTTTCAGGGATTGCCTTTTTATGTTGTGTGACTAGAAGGCCCCTGAAGATTATTTCCATAAAATTACAAATATAAATGCAAAGATGATGCCAGTTATCAAATATGAACCAGATTTTAAAATAGTACACCATATACTTTTCATTAACATTTTTGCTCTGTTATTTTCATCTTCTGCTTGCATGAAGATGAAGATGGATACTAATATGTTTTATATTTATTTTTCTGGTCCATATAATTCTTAAAATATTTTCTTACTAAAAACAAATTCTTCTTATAGGGTTCAGATTAGGAAGAGAAAACGAGATGGAGAGTCATACCTCTGAGGGAAGAAACACAGCTGTTCTTCTTGCCATGATTTGTTCAAAGATGAGCTCAATTAAAGGGAAGCAAATGATTTATAACCCACAAGTTCACATGTGAAAGGCATTGTACTCTGAGTAAGTAATTGGCTGTAGATACAGTATAGCTAATGTGCTGTATCTGTGAACATTGTTCATAAACTGTGAATACTCCAGGCCATCGTTAGCCAGATAGCCAGGCCAGTCACATCATGCATGGCTACTTCTGTCTCTTGCCTGTTTTACCAAGGAATGTATTTTGAGTTTTCTCTGTAGCCATTATTTTCACTGAAAGATATTGTTTCTTTGGTTTAACATTTTCTTATACCTCTTTAATTGGGTTTTTCCCATAGCTGACAGTAAGTGGTTTAATTGCTCCCACCAACTCCGCTAAGGACTCTGAATAGAGCCATCCTCATCCATTTGTGGCATCCAAGAGATTGTGATGTGTCTGATGCAGCTTGTGGTGACTAACAGGCTATCACACAGCCCGAATGGGTTGCAGGCATGAAGGAAGAAGAGCCTTCTTTCTAAAGGAAAACCCTGGTTTCCCAGTTTTTTGCACGAGAAAATTACTCTGCGCTGGACTTTCAGAAGTAAAGTAATTACTCACAGATGAAATAACTGGGATAATTATTCCTAAACAAGAATTTCCTAATCAGTGGATTAATCATATCTAACATTTACTAAAACTATGGAGAATTACATGAGAGTCACAAAATTTATGGTGGTCATTTGAGTTATTTACATAGAAATGACACAAAACAGCAAAAATGTGTGTAAGGAAGGTGTATTTAAATGTGAGTAATGAAGATATTTTGTGGGGTTGTAGGGAGGAAAGGGTGATGGTCTAGTGTTTCCTAGAGTGAAAAGTCTTTTTTCTGGTTTTGCTTTTAAACTTGTAACTTGCCTCTATTCACCCACTGTTTCACTCAGAAAAGTAGAAATAGATTTTCTTAAAGAGGTTTTCATGAATGAGTTAAATCAAATAACCAGTTATTGCAAGTTTATGGAAAAAGATTGAAGTGCCCCCAGCCTCCTACATTTGATTTGAACCTGGATTCTGTTCCCTCTTGATTACAATTGACTCTGCATTTGTACCAGGATAAAACCATGCTGTTTATTCCGGTATGAGCATTGTTCCACTCTCATATGGAAAACCGGGCCATCCACTGCCCCAAACACCAAGTAAGTTAGCAAGAGATGTACTTTTAGAGGAAACTAGACAGGAAATGTTATGGAAAATGCCATGGTTCTCTTTCAGGGTATAGCAGTGGGTTCCACAAAACTTATGGCTTGAAAATCTAAGGAGATACTCAATTATAATGATATAAAACATTATTTTTGATAGAAGAACTCTGAAATGTGCAGTTCTCTTCCTTGGCACTCTCCCCTGTGCTATGCTATACAGAACATGTGCAGTACTATTCTGAGTTTTCCGGAAGTGAAACAACTTTATGGTAATCATATGCAAAATGTTTCTCAAGTTTTTTTGCAGTTTACTTTTTTATGAGTCTGTTAAAAATTTAAGAGAAGCCTTGTTGACATTTTATATGCTTATTTTTCTTTCAAAGGAAAATTGGAGGATTTTAAAATTTTCATATCTAAGATGATAAAAGGTGAAATAACATAATTCTTATCTTGTTCAATTTGATATTTGGTTGTTTTATTTTCTTTTCATGAGTTTTATTCATCTTGTAACCAGCCTTGTATGTCTCATAAAAAAAAAAAGGTTGATTTTATTTTTTCTGTTTTGAGGAATTTTTCCCAGAGCTAAAGTATCTAGGTAGAAATCTGATTAAAAGATCAAAATTCTTAAAATATTACCTCTAAAAAATGTTAATAAATATGATAAATATTTTAATTGTTATCATTTCAATATTTTAAGTACCCCCAAAAATGCTTTTCACAGATACTTTGCCCTTTCAGAAAACTAAAGAAATGAATATATTGTTGTCTTGAATATCCTTGAATATCACAATCATATTGTTTTCCTACCAGTGTGTTTATGAAATAGAATATTTTTAATGTAAGGATATGGCTACAGCCATTTATTGATTTATGTAATGTTTTATTCATCCAACTGACACTAAGATTTTTATAGTTCTCCAAATAGTTTACCGACCTGAGTACTTCTTTGGCCATCAAAGTCGCTCTGTGAGCTCCTAAGAGAGAAACATTATGACATTTGTAGATACAACAATTCATTAGGTTTAACACAACTATTAGTTCTTTAATTAAATATTGACTTGCACCTCCAGGTTCTACCTTAGATTAAAGAATGATCTTTTATCAGCAAATGGCTGTACTGATTTGTTGCACTTACTCACCCAACATTTATTGAGTGCCTACTATGTGCAATGCAACACTTAGTCATTGTGTGTGAGTATGGAGATATGGTAGGAGATGGATAGAAAGAGGAAAAGCACTCATGTTTTATTTTATTATTATTCATTAATTTATCATTTTATTAAAAGGGTAAGAATGAGGAAGCTATCCAAAAGGCCAACACGTCCTTTCTAAATAGGAAAGAATGCAGCAGCCGTGGGAGGGAGAGAGGAAGCAGTGGCATTTTCCAAAATGGCATTTGATATTACAGACTGATGCATGAACAATAGAAAGAAGGATAAACTATGGAGTCAACAAATTATTATGATTATCATTATTTTTATGAGGTGATCTCGCTCTGCTTTTGGATTAGGCCACTAATTTCAGTCACGCATTAGCATTCCTTCTTTGAAATGACTTTAATATGGTTGTGTATTAATTTTATTTCTACAAGTTTCCTGAAACAGAAGATTGGCTTGACCTGTGGCTGGTGCCAGAGATTGCATCCTGTATCACATCAGCAAATTAGCACTGACTTTACCCTTCTATGAGAAAGCCTAGTACGGGCAAAACAACATCATCATTATTTTTCTAACTTCCAGCACTTCATTAACTATGGCACCACATAGGGGTTATATAACTGTGAGCATAACTTTGTAAAGTTTATAAACATAACAGAGAACGTTCTCACGGGTGTCTTAGGCCAGGCCGCATGCGTCCCTCAAAGGTCACTCAAAGTTCCTTCTCCAGACAGCTCACCCTTCAGCTGCAAGGGGAGGCGGACTGCCCGCCTTGGCTGTCCCAGCGCTAACCCCTCCAGTGATCATACTCAGCAGCCCTGTACTTCTGCCAGAATGTCGCCAGAAGAAGATTGATTGCCTCTTAATAATGTTTCTCGTAAATTTCACCAATCTGGGTCTTTTTCCAGTCCCTGGGTTCTTAGCACTTGCCCCTCACAATGTGGCATTCCTTGAGGCTCTGGCCTGACAAGACCATGGAGTCCCTGGGGATAGCCAGATGTTTAGTCGCTGCTACCAGTAAGAATCTAGGACTGAGAGGTCTAGCAACACTCACTGGATCTAGGCAGTGACAACGACCAAATTCAGGGCACTGTTGCCTCATCTCCAACCTCAGATGAAGCTTAGAAAATTCCCTTAAAGTCCATCACACCTTGTCATTAGGCAGAGTGGTCATAGGCTGCTCCTTCATCATCACCCTCCTCGTTAACCTCCCTCACTGTGCAAACATACACATACAGAAATTAAGGTCATAGAAACTGGGCGCAGTGGTTCACGCCTGTAATCCTAACACTCTGGGAAGCCGAGGTGGGTGGATGGCTTGAGCTCAGGAGTTCAAGACCAGCCTGAGCAAGAGTGCGACTCAGTCTCTACTAAAGACAGAAAAATTAGCTGGGCATGGTGGTGCACACCTGTAGTCCCAGTTACTTGGGAGGCTAAGGCAGGAGGATCGCTTGAGCCCAGGAGTTTGAGGTTAACGTGAGCTATGATGATGCCACTGCACTCTCTCCAGGGTGAGTCAAAAAGAAATTAAGTCCATAGAAAGTAGAGACCACCAGGGAATTGTTCTCAGGGATCATCTATCCCAGAGACTTGATGTCAAAATTCTACATCCTAGACAACAGTTTTGGCCCCAAAAATATTTTGGCATTGTCATCACATGGTTCTAAAATCTCAGAGTGCAGCAGATGTGTGTTCACATCTGTGTGTGTGTCCCCAATGAATATGAGACCCACACCCACCCCCCTTTATAAGTAGAAGGCTAGTGGACAGGACCACCACCCACCTTACAGGATAATTATGTCACATTAGGCTGTTACTCATTAGGTATTACATTTTAGGGTCTTTATTTGAACCACAGCAGATTCAAGTGGCCACGACAATGATTTGTGCTCTACAGAACTTCACTGGGTCCCCTTCTTACTTCATCGCTTTTAATTTTTGGATCATTAGGAGTATTTTGTTTTTAAAGACTTCAATTTTTTTTTCAGAACAATTTTAGGTTTACAGCAAAATTGAGCAGAAGATGCAGAGATTTCCCATACACCCCCTTATCCCCACAAATGCACAGCCTCCCCCATTGTCAACATCCCCCCCCCCAGAGTGGCACATTTGTTACAACTGATAAGCCTACACTGGCACATAGTAATCACCCAAAGTTTACCTTAGGGTTCACTCTTGATGTTGTGCATTCTATGGGTTTGGACAAATATATAATAATGTTTTCCACTCACTCAATTTCTGTGCTATATTATGAAACATAAAATTATGCTTCCCTTTCAAATCATTTTTCCCTCTCAGCATGATTTTATATATGCATTTTAAAACAAACAAACAAACATGCAAATCACTCTGCTTCTCTTTGTCCAAATCCAACTGGGTTGCAGATAGCCATGTATGACTGAAGGGAGCTAGCTTATCCCTCTGCCAGCTTCTACCCGTTTTCAAAATGGGGAAGTTTCTTAACTAAGAACTTATTCTGTCTGAAGTTCTGCGGGCACATATCTTCCAAAAAAGAGTGTGGGATCATGGGAGTCAAGGACTTGAGTAGTGGTCAGACTAAAGTTTGAATCCTGGATCTAGCATTTAATTGTTGAGTGCCCTGGGCAGGCTAGTTAACCCACCACGCCTCAATTTACTAATCCATAAAATGCAGGTCGCAAGAATTATTTAATATTTGATTTAAGGAATATATCTAATATTTAGTAGTGGCTGGCACAGAGTAAGTGCTTAATAAAGCAGTAGTGAGGATTAGGAGGGCGGAGGGCCATTCTGAGAGAAAAAACTCCCCTGTCTTCAATTCCTATACAATGATATTTAGATCAGAATCTAATTTTTTCTTTTCATTTCTTTTTCTTTTTCTTTTTTCTTTTTCTTTTCTTTTCTCTTCTTTTCTTTCTTTTCTTTTCTTTTCTTTTCTTTTTTCTTTTTTTTAACAACCAAAGTACCTTCATTACCCTACCCGTGTAGCCTACTCACCTTCTTGTTTCCTGTGCCCTCTCTGCAGTCCAAAAACTTAGTTCTGGTTTAATTTAAGAAAAGACTTTTGGTCACAGGCACCTCATCTGCCGCTTCCTGCCTCCATCCACCGCCACTGCCCCAAACTAGAAGGAGCAACAACCACATTGAAGAAGCTCTCTATTGGCTTTATCTTCACACCTGCCCAGACCAACATGGAAGCTGAAGTTAGTTTCTCTCAATATGGTTCAGACACATGAATTCTCAAGAGAGAACTGGATCACATTTTTTAAGGGATAGAATATCTCATTGTCATAGAAATCAAGGAAAAAATGATAAATATTTCAGATTCGTCTTTAGAGAATTTCCAAGCGATGGTTCCACCTTCTGATGGTCAACTCTGTACCTGTATCTCAGGCAGCACTATGCTAATAGCTTACAGAAACATGAAAATGCAACTTTTGAAAGTCCAAAAGGCAGAAAAAGACACTTAGGAACAAAAAAGTCAGCAAGAATGCCTGTAAGTGTATGATGTAAAATTATATCCTCAGCATCTTTCTTCTCATAAAGCTTTTGATAACAAAACCTGGATGAAATCGTGATGCTAAATAAAACCTGCTCAACCCTAAAGCAAATAGTTTTTGTTTTTTTTTAAACCTAAAATACCACAAGTAATCACATAGCGAACTAGTCAGAGCTGTAGTTGTAACATGCGTTGGGTTTATTCACTTATTCTTTTGCTCAACAAGAACTTTTGAGCACCCACACTTTGCAGAGCATTAAGAGAGACCCTGAAGAACATTCATGAAGAAAATGATCACAGTTCTTGCCTTCACGGAACTTACAATTGAGGAGTCACATAACCTTGAGCAAACAAGTAAATATATGTATATAGTAATAAATGTCATGAAGGAGACGATTTGGTGCTGATAAATACCTGGACGGCATATTTAGGTCAAGTACTCCAAGAAGGCCTCCCTCAGAAAGGGCCAGATCAGCCGGGACTGTGGGATGGGGAGTCAGCCTTTGGGAAAATCAGGGGAACAGAGTGAAAGGCAGAAGAAAAACCAAGAGCAAAAGCCTTGAGGCAGGACAGAGCTTGGTGTGTAACCAGACAGAATATGGTAGTCAAACAGACACAGCTCCAAACCGGCTTTGCTGTGTATTACCTGAGCAAGGAATTTGGGGTGGTGAACATTATGGTCAGAAGCATGAACTATAGCATCAGGCTAATGGGGTTCACTTGGCTTCACCTCTTACCAGATGTGTGTCCAGCTAATTGCTTACCCTTCTTGTTCCTTAATTTCCTCCTCTATAAAACGGGGATTGTTGTGAAGATTACGTAAGATTAAACGTAAACATGTAGAGTAGCGCTTATCACATAGGAAGCGTATACTCAATATTAACTATTCTTATCATTATAATTATCTTTATTATTAAAACTCTCTGACACTTATAAGGCTAAAATAAGGGTAGTACTACTAGTAAAGCCTACCTCATAGTATTCTGTTGAAGATTATATGAGATAATGAATGTAAAATTCCTTGCACATGTTGCCTGGCATATCCTACTCAATATTCTGGTAGCTATTACTGTTTTTGTATTAATAGTAGCATTGGCTCTAAATTAAAACTAGTGTCAAATCTACATGTTTTCTAAATTAATGGAATCCAAAATATTCTTAAGGTATTAAAATATTTTACACCTGAACTTTAGCCAATATTTCGTTTGGTGCAAGTCCGTATTCTGTACATAAAAAGTGCATTTGTTAAAATTGGGTTTTCATGTCTGTCATAAGGACATCCTCACTTGTCTCCTATAAATGCAGCAAAGTCCCTCACCAGAGCTGCCTTTACCACTCACGGACCTTGAGGCACAGCTGAATGTGCCTGTTGGTGTTTGCCATGTCACCTTACTAATGCCTTTCCTTTTGGCCTCACAAGGGAACAAAGAGAACATAGAGCTATATACGGCCCATCTCTAAACCTCTCGCCATCTCCAGCTCACCAAGATGCACCACAAATAAGGCAGTAAAGGAGTCACTGGTGGGGAGTAATGAGTTAGAGTTTGTTATCAACATCAGTCACCAGTTTGGCTATTTTTGTAGGATAGTCAATGAAGTGTACAAGGTTCTGGAAATAACTTGAAAGAACAAGAGGGAAGGAAAGAAGGAAGGAAGGAAGGAAGGAAGAAAGGAAGGAAGGAGGGAGGGAAGGAAGGAAGGAAAGAAGGAAGGAAGGAAGGAAGGAGTCAAGAGTGAAGGGAGTAGGGATAGACACACTGTACTAGATCATAGCCATGGTCAAAGAGAGCTGTGGAAATTATAAAAGCAAAGACCTCTTGTGTGCAAATTAAATAGGAACCAGCCCATAGACCAAATGGCAACCATGTAATGGGCCTAACAGAAATATAATACTCTCACCACTTAGTCTTCATTCTATTCCTGTTTGATTTGATTTACACAAGAATCTGTTTGTGAGCAACATTTAGGCTTGGTCTCTGCAATGCAAAACCAAATATATATGTGCACACTGTTTGTATCCGTGTGTGTGATTTAAATCAATTTAATTGCAGTTCATCTTTTGCAGCGTGATAGACATAGTTAACAAATGACTAAACGGGATTTTCCCTTTTCCCAACTCGTTCGCTCTCACACTGAAGCCCTGTTAGAATCATATGGGAAGACACAGAAATCGGAGTTGGAGTCTGGATTTCAAAGAAGTGGATTCCTTATGGCGGAAGTGCTTGCATACATTTCAGGATTTATGGTGTTTCAGGATTAACATTACTTGAAAACATATTTCTAGGATGCTTTAATAAAGCTACAGAAGTCCTTGGTTTTAAGATACACTTTTCTGTCACTTTTCCCATTAAATAAAGCAAGGGACACCTACAGTTTCTTTTCTTCATTCATTTACTCTCTCATCAACAAAATAAAAGGAGCTCTGGAATTAAGGTTAAAAAAAAAAAAAAAGCCAGAGACTTCAGCTGACTAAACCTACCGTGGTACAAGTTGCTTAAACGCTCCAAATGTTTGCTTCCCTATTGACAAAGTGAGAGAGCTGGATTACGTGATTGCCAAGCTCACTTCCATCTTCCATGAAGATTTCAGTTTCCAATTGTAATTAATCCTATGAGTTTTTGCAAGCATTATGCCCTGAATTTTGATGAAATACATGTTTTAGGTACTAACTAGAGACCAGCACTTCTGAATTGAAGGATACTGTAAATGCAGTTCTTTTTGTAATAAACATCATTGTTTCATCTAGAATAATTCAAACCCAAACATCAACTGCCTAGTAATTGTGGACTGCTCTGTGGGGGGTGGGGCATGGGGGCGCACACATGTATGAAGAACCATCCTAATCGACCATGTGATTGTTTTAGGGCACAGTTTCCTTACAAAGGGTCTAGGGCAAGGATATTGAAAACTCCACCACCATCTTTTACTCTACTTGCATGCTTGGGAATATGTCTTTAGGTCACAATTTGTCACAGAAAAATAATATGGGCACATTTATGACTTTGACTCAAACTGCACAAAAGCAAAACATGTGATCAGAACATTTGCACTCTCATAATATTCTGAAATTTAAAAAAAAGAAAATATAATGTAGTTTAGCGTCTTTTGTTTTGCTTTGTCTTCCTACTACCCCACTTGACTACTGTGGCTCTTTGTCATTTGAAGTGAAAAGTACATAGAGAAGGAAAGCAAAATCACCTCCTTATATTAAAGCATTAAGCTTAGGTAAGGATAGTTTCGTGATTTTTCCCCTTTAAAAATGACACTTAGGTTCTGAAACTGTTCGCCCTCCATTTTTTAACCCTCTTGCTGCTGGGGTGGTGGCCAGTATTGAATTAGTATGCCACTGAGTTCATTTAGTAAGAAATGCAGAGAAGTGGCAACAGCTGAACAATATTCTTTATGAGTGTGGTGGGGAAGAGGCGTCTGCAGAGCATCCTTTTCATACTTCGTAGCTCCAAAAGTAGCCATTTAATTAGATTCCATGGTTACTGCTATTGTAATATCTGCCTATTTGAAGTGCAAAGATAATCATCAATTGTACACTCTTGACTACACTATTAATGGCTTTAATACCCACATTGTGTTTACATTTTGCACTGTAACGAACACTTAGCTATTGTGGTTTTTAACATGTAGCAATTCCGTGACTACTGTCTCCCCGTAATGCCCTTGCCATTTCATTCTGCTGTATTAAGTGTTGTTTTTCTAGCGAGGTCTTGAAATGTGGGGCATTATGTATGAGTTATGCTAATTTGTTAGGGCAATGAATACATTAATTTCATTAGTAAATGGCCTCAAAGCAATAATTACCAGCGTAGGTGTGTCAGAAGCGATCATGTTCAGTTTTGCCAGTTAATTATTAAGATTTTGTTCTGAGGGGCCCAGATTTGACATCCAGCTTCAATTTAGCCATAAATAAAACCCTGAAGTACGTAAGGATGAAGAAATGAAGCCAAGAACTTATTTTGCACTTACGTACTTCCACTTTTTGCCCAATTGTGACTGCCAATAAGATGCCAAAATAATTAGTGTCGTTGACGTAAGGTTTAGTGTACCCTAAAAAGGCACATTTTATTAAAAATACCAATTATGTTTTCTCAGTGCCCTTCTTTGCCTTCCACAACTGGATTTTAAATAATCTCCAAAATGGTATGTAACTTGCTAAGATGAATTCTACGTAGAATTGTCTGCAGTTTCTCTTTAAGTTAAAACTCACTTTGTTTTTTTGTTAAATAAATGGAATTTTTCTCTAATGGATTAATTGGCTCCATGAGTCTGCTATATTATTATACTACTTGAACCATTTGCTGCTAAGCAGTAATAGTAGAACCTATATTCCAGTATTAATTTCCAAAAAAATTTGACATTCTTTTTATAATCATACACCTGTTGGAGCCATTTAATGCATCTCCATTTGCTAAAATTACGTGTAAGGTCATTTAAATCTGAGCAATCACTCGGGCTGTTTATGGAATCTTGGAATACTATACTGTTCTCAGTGTCCTGGTGTTCTGCTCTAATGGGAAAATAATACTCTCCAGAATATTTAGAGAAAAGAAATACTGTGGAGTTTGAGAAGCAGATGACACATATGTGTAAAAAAAAAAAAGGACATGTGAATCATAATAGGAAAGAAACAAAGCAGATACAGGGTAAGAGGGTGGAAGAAGTTATTACAGAAGAAAATGCAGCAAAGTAGCAGGTACAGAGCTTACTGCTATCAGAGTTGAATAATTTAAAAACGGCTTTATTGCTTCTGCAAACGGTTGTGGTCAAATCAAATACCAACAATAATCCCAATCATAATAATGGCAATGTGAGCATGGAGCTGGCCAGCCAAAAAGTTGATTTTCTTCTAGATTCTGCCTGGCTTATCTGGAAATGGCTGGCGCGTCTGTTCTCCTGAGCAATTTTCAGGATAGTGAATCTGTCACTGCAGCCTCTAACTTCCATCCCAGACTTTAACTTTGTGTAACAAATTTTTGTTTTTGAACACTTCTAAACTTCAGCCGGATTCCTGAGACCTAAAGCTTGGCTTCCATGTGCAACAAACCATCCTGGCCCCAGGATTTGGAAAGGCAGATATTTACTCCAAAGCAAGTTTCTGTTTACCTGGGTGGACAATGAACACTGAATACTATTAGTTTTAACAGATCAAAGCCATTTGGACAAAGCTGATATGGTTTATCAATTTGGTGATGATGGTGCTCAATGATAAAGATTGGTTGAAAAAGATCTTTTTTTCTCCATTTAAATTAATGCAGGATTCCAAACTTTAGAAGTGATTTAGACTAGAAGAGTCTAGATAATACTTAAAGATATCTAATTAACATCGATTTATCTCAAGTAGGATCTTTAGCTATGATCTTGATGTGGTTAGCAATTGTCTGCATCTGAAATATGTTTACAGGCACGAATTGCTATTTTTGTGAAATGTACAGAGGAAAAGTTAGAGGCCAAGGAGCTCTCTTCTGATTGAACTTATTAAGTTAAGATAAAAGGCTGTTCTTGCTCATTTAAAGGGAAAAGTTAGGGGCATTAATTTTGAGTTACAGAATAGAGAATAAGAACAGGGAGCCTCTGCATTACAGAGCTCCAGAGTTGCCCCATTCACATGATATTCTGAATCGAAGCCAACACTAAGTTGTGCAGTGTACAACCTGTGCAGCCACACAGAGCAGCCCTGTTAAGATTCAGGCTCAGGAGTGAGAAAGATTTGGATTTGTCTAAACTCTGTAATTTACTCTCTGCATGACCTTGGACAAGTCACATACTCTCCCTCAGCCATAGTCTTCCCATCTCAAAAATGGCAATAATACAATATTACCCAATTCATAGGGGTGTCATGAAGATTAAATGAGCTAATGCATTTCTGAAAGCCTGGCACATGGCGAGAACACAATTGATACTAGTTATCCTTATTATCACTCTCAGTAGTGGCATCATTTTTATTAAGTAGTAATACCAAAACTCTGTAAAAACCAGAGGACTACACAGGAGGCATATGATCTCTGTCAGATCCCAATGACAGTGCGGATACAGGAGACTTCACTGCTATTGACTTAGTTGCAGGTTCTCAGGCAGATTCTCAATTTACCGCCTTGCTACAGGGATTTAAATTACTTGCCCAGTCCCCTTGATGCCCTTCAGTTTGCCAGTATTCTTTTCTGAGTCACACTCCCTTCTTTCATTTTCTCTTTTTTGCTTGTTCTTTCTTTTCCTCCCATATTTCTCCTGGCGTCTTCCCCATCTTCCACTGCTCTCTTTGCCCCCTTAGCCACGGTGACATATTTCAGATTAATCACAGCCCTGGTGAGCTCCTGTTTGTCCCCATGTCCTAGACGGTGCATGTGCACACTTAGACCCGACCTGCACAGAGAACCCTGCACAGTGAGGGTGGAGCCGACTGATTTTAACGAGCAATGCCCAAAAGCAATTAAGCCCTAAATAATATTCCCCTGAATCTCTTTCTTGTGGCCTGTCACAAGGTACTTACAAGTGTTACTGCAAATTCTGAGTGCTACTATGCACCGTCAATTGTGCTAAGCCTTTACATAATTTTATTATTTAATAATCACTAAGTTATAGGTATAAATATTATTGCTCCTTTAGGGATGGTAAAACCAAGATTTGGAGCGAGTTTGAGTTACCTGCCCAAGTTCATATAGCTGGTAAGTATTGAAATATTTATTTAAGCCCAAAAGTGACTTCAAGCCCATTCTTTTAACCACTACCTTATACTCCTTTCCACTATATTTTATAGATTTTTACCGTTTGAGTCAAAGGTATCATTCAAACATAGCCTTGGAGTATTGCATACAAGAAAAAATAAGGAGAGCTTGACCACCATGCATACCCTATTTTTTTTTGCCTTACTTCTCAGAATGTCGACCCTATTTCTCCTTTCCTGCAAGCTAATGGCACAAAAATGGTAGCGTTATCCATGTGGTTGGGAGGTATGCTTATGCATCACAGGTTTGTTTGTCATCTGGGTTTTATTTTACAATCCACGCAGGCTCTCCATTTTAAGCACCAAGAGGATAGGACAATGCTAGTAGATAGATCCCAGATGATACCAAAAATCCATTCTGTTAATATTATTGCATTTAAGACCAAGCAAATGGTGTCCAGCAGCCACCTTCATTCAGGGAGTTCAGTGGTTACCAATACGTGGGCTCCAAGTTCCTGAAAACAGCAGAGTTAATACCAGAGGTGAGTGAGACTAAAGCCAAGGATTCTCTCAAACAGTATTGTATTTCATAGGGATACATTTAATTATTATTATTATTATTATTTTTTTTTTTGAGACAGAGTCTCACTCTGTTGCCCGGGCTAGAGTGAGTGCCGTGGCGTCAGCTTAGCTCACAGCAACCTCAAACTCTTGGGCTCAAGGGATCCTTCTGCCTCAGCCTCCCAAGTAGCTGGGACTACAGGCATGTGCCACCATGCCCGGCTGATTTTTTCTATATATATCTTTAGTTGGCCAATTAATTTCTTTCTTTCTATTTATAGTAGAGACGGGG